>BMAO01038095.1:0-119803 GCA_019973975.1 Trichonephila clavata
GTCTAATGATTACGCTTTGGACACCTGCTACAGCACGACTTAACGTCTTTAAGACACATTGGCAGGCCCAACTTCGCCTGTGAGCAAAAGTTAATTGCCTTGACGTTTAAATATGTCGCCCTGAGTACGATATTTCCGTACACTGCCATCTTATAAAACTTAATCCAAAGACTTTAACGTAATAGTGAACCTACAGTGTGTTTGCGAAGGATTTATTTACCAAAATGTTTGTTTGTTTATTCTTTTCTCCACATATCATCACTTTACGTGTACCTACTACGCGAAAATAAGGGGAGACGCAACCGTTCAAGTTATCAAGATAAGAGTTAATTTTTGTATATACTAGAGTATAAGATAAGCCCATAAGTTCATTATAATATTAATGTAATTATTTATATTGCTAAATTAATTGTAAAATACACACATTATGCATTACTGTTATATTATAAGTGTATTATAATGCGTGTAAAGTACTACTTTTACTACACATAGTTTTGATTACTTGTCAGTAAATTATCTTTTTAACAGGTATTTTGTTTTCGACTCTTCACTAGCATCTAGGTGATGTCCGCCATTGAGAAACGCTGTCACACATTAAATTAACGAAGACACACGAAGTGAAGGTAAAAGAAATGTGAAATTCACCTTTTATCTTGTTCCGTACAAAGGATGTTTCACAGTCACTTTATTTCCAAAAAGGAACTAGCGCATAAAAGATATATAAAAATGACTACGTTGGCCATGAATCGAATGGTCGGTATTTAATCTATAATTTTCCTTTGGCAAATATTTAATGTAGTACTGTTATGAATAAAATTCTGAACATTAATTTCGAAGTTTATGTTACGATAAAATAACCGAGCCAGCGTGCTATGATAATCATTCTGCTCGTCGACGCCTGATGTCGTTGCCCAGCTGGAATATGCAAAATAGTAAAATCAGGGTTAACAGGTGATGGCTCTATTTTCATCGACTTCTTCGAATAACTTGAAGGAACATCACATCTTCCTGGGTGTTTCACCGTCCAGCTGCATTTTAGAACGGGATTGAAGAATCCACTTAACAGACGGTTCTGAAGTTTATCACAAAATTTTGATTTAAATTATTATGACTATAACTTTAAATGTAATAGTATATCTGAACGGTGCTTCTCATGAGACTTTTCCAGTTTGCAGGCAACTCATTTTATGAATTCTTTAAATGACAATCCCTATGATCGTTTTTATGCTCGTACAGCGACTTATTTTATTTTCACAACGGCAAAACGCGAAGGCTATTGGACATCAGACGCCTCATACTTATCAGTCAAGTGAAGAGTATCGATGTTTTTAAACCGCACCAGTTCTTCCATACCCCATCAATGGGAATTAATCATACAACACCACGCACCGTATCCGTGAGGTCATCGATGCCGACCTGAACCCATGGCTTGATAATATGAGCCACGAGATAATGAAAAACACCAGGTACCGCAGTAACCTGCATAGCGATAATAACAGCTGGCGTTTCTTGACAAATTATGGTCACGGTGTCTAGTGGTATTGCCAGAATCAGCCGTCGCGCTTGAAGAGCCTCAGTCGTCCATGTAAATACGTGTTCGGAGAGGCGTTTTAGAACAATCCTATCTCTGACCGACCATGGTCTGCAACAGAACTGCTGCCAATAAACCTCAAAGGCGCTGAAGAGATGTATCAACGTCACAGCTTTCATTTCATGCGCCTTTTCCAGCTTGCTGGATCTTAACACCTGAGCCAGAAATACCGCGATATTCTACGTTGCTCGTATGGTAATGGAATAGCTATATTTTCATCATCAAACTTACCAGTCTTATTGAATTTAAAGTGCATGGCTATTTTGAAGTATATTCGGCTTACCAAGTCAGTGTTTCTCAACCAGGGTGTCTCCGAAGTGAGGTCCAGGCGGAGGGTGCTAGCTTAACGAAAATTAAAGATTATTTAAAAATTATTAATTGAAGAAGGCAACATAATGAGGGTAACTCAAATTTTGAGATACGTTCAAATGAGGTTAAAAGAAAATATGGGGTTTAGTTTGAAAATACAAAGTGTTTAACTCAGCAGACGATTTTTACTGATTGCTTCGTTATGAAGGTAGAATAAATTTATATTAAGAAGAGAAATGAAGTTCACACACGCGCGAAACATTACGCGGAGATTTTCGCGATTTAGAAACTTACCAAATCAACAGAATGTTAATGCATGTAATTTAGTATTTGCGATGAAATTCATGTCCTGGCCATTTCATATTAAGATGACGAACACGGTGGTCCCATTTCAGGATGGAGAATTAACAGGAAGGCCAGAAGTACGTGTGAATCAGATAATGTGTTCACCATTAGAAAATGTTATTGGATGATAATTACAACCGCGACAGAGTTTTACCTGATCCGCAGCCAAGGCAAAATTATCGCGAATAATTATGCAGTAGTTTTGCCGCGAATTTTGCAGATTCATCCTGTTCTCAGAAAGAGGAGCGTAAGAATCAAAACTTATAGTTGCAGCGGAAATGATGGGGCCATTGCATTATTTTGCAGAAGTGTAATTGCAATGAAACGTACACGCTGTTTTTAACGTTCCAACACGTCAAGAAAGCTGCTGCATGGTTCTGAAGAGATTCCCACGCCAACAATGGTGAAAAGAACGAATAAGAAAATAGGTGGGCGTCGTTTTTCAGAAATACGATTGGTGAATCAATAAAGTTGGTTACTGAAACAGTAACAGTAAACTCAGAACATCAAATTCAGAAGAAATTCTCCGCAGTTAAAGTTAGGGACTATATAATCATGACACAACGTATCTTCCATACAGCCCATTAATAGTTGAAGTTTTTAAAAGTAACAAATTGATAGACATCCACGGCCTGTGATCTGTTTCAGTGTATCTTGGCTATACTTAATCTAAAACGAATTGACGTGACGCTGTTTTTATTCAGAAGATCGTTGTGTTGCAACAGCCATCTCTTCATGAAATGAATAAGTTTTGAGTATTTAGACCAGACAATTAACTACAAAAGTGCATGTCGATGCTGAGGGTAATTACTGACTTGCTCCCAAAATTTAGGTGAGAATCTAAACCTAGGAGTATCTGTACTGTATAATCTCACATCCTTTGACTGAATAAAAATAGCAATACTAGGCTATGGTAATATTTATAGAAGGTCCAATATATTGCACAATGTATTTATATTAATTATCAATACTAACACAACATAATAATGAACTTGCTGAACGGTTATTACCAATACAATATTTATTCTATTAATCACAATACTAAATACAGTAATTGGTATTTCATATTTAAAAATAACTTTCATAAAATACTATTAATTAAAATAACATGTCAAATTAATATTTCGATAATTAGTAGAGCGAGTAAATAGGTCGAATACACTTACATCAAAGTATATCAATTGGGATTACATTATCCAAACTGATATTGACTATTTTGTCAAAATACTATTATTAGCATTGTTGAAATTGCATAATAAAATTAGAAAATATAATTAAAATTGGTTTAATATTATTTAATGAACAAATAAAAATTATTTCATGAAAATATAAATAGTACATAATGAAATTTTTAAAGAGTGTATTTTTCAATTCTGTGTTTTGGCAATGTTTATAAACACAACTTCCAGTGTTTCGTCGTTGAGTCTTATTTTTGTTACAACTGTATTGCCGAAGAAAAGTAAGTCTGGATTCTTTACTAGTAGGTATTATTGCCGGCTTAATATGGTATATTCTTTCGGTAGTTACCTGTCTCCCTCAGCCAAAAGGTTTTTGAATTTTTGATGACAGTGTTCAACTAATAGACTCATTGGTATATACCTCTAGATAACTTTACTTGCTCTTCTGCTACACTATGGTTTTTGCATATAAATTGATCCAGTTATTGAATCAGACGTAATTTCAAGTGTTACCTCATTTGAAATTGAAGATCCAGTTGCCTGCTGTTAGTAATGCACGGGTTTGAAGCTGAGTCTCTGCTATAACTGCTATTAATTAACGGCATTTAATGAAGAAGAACGACGCACCTATTCTCAGAGCAGAGCTGTTATGTTTATTGTAAGCATTGCTGCCGTGAGTCGTCAGGATCTGCACGTTCTCCCACAATGAGAGGCGATACGTGATTTTTACCTTTACTTATATCACAAAATTTACGTAAGAGCATTGCAACAAACATAAATTTTTGAAAATTAAATTCTGAAACTTTACAGGTGCAATTTAATGATAATTTGACAAAATAAACCCGAATTAGTTATTAACCCGATTGACTGGTAAAACCGGGATCCTGGACCTGCTGGACCAAACCCTACTATATTTTCCGTACAAATTTGTTCAAGTGAAGACACTTGACGTCCTGAGGGTGGAGAACGCTTTGACCCCATCAAGATATAGTTAGAAGAAAATAATAGGAAAATATATCAAATAGCACGTTTTAACATACACGCGCGCTCTCGAATTGCTTCAAGGTTCAGCATCGTACAAAATCATTGGCCAAACGGTCCAAAAAGAAAAGTACATACATTAAATGTATTACTCAGATTCACAATACCAGGAAAAATAATATATAAACGTTGCTGCAATTAAACTCCTGGATTGAAACCATAGTGGTTTCTGGGGACAAACCCTATGAGAACTTCAATTATTTTGTATTGTCACTATATTCATCAGTATACAAAACAACACTTAAATACAATTTAATAATCAGTAATATGGAGAGACAGTTATGTAGAGAATAGGTTCAATCATGCAGTTTCATTTTTAATATAATTCTTATACACAAAATATTTATTATCATCACACTATTATTGACTTTCGTCGATTAAAATGATCTTAACTGCTGAACTTTGTTTTTATCCACATGTTGGATTTTTATCACGCTCCAGTTAAACTAATCACTTACATATCAGTCTGGTTTCCTACACTGTTTACGTATACGTACACGCGATGCATTTTCCAATCTGTTCGCCATGGCCCATACCAACTCGTCCTCACGAATAAAGCAATAGTATATTAAACTTATTTGTATTTACGCTTCCTGCTTGAGAAGGTCAATAAAATGTTGCCCAAAAGACCCCAAAGGTTAACAGCACGCGCATAGATCCATCCCAAAATTACATTGTACTGTCAAATGATATTTAAAGCTTGAGAAGTAGCAAGTATTTTTCACAAAATATTCCACTGAAGAGGCGTAAGGTATAAAGCCTGATGTTTATAGACACCGGATGGCCGCATAGCCAATGTAGTTCACAAGTTTCATGATACACCAATGTATAAAAGAAATAACCATTATTCTGAATTCACAGCAGCAACATAAATTTGTTTTCATGTATTTATTTAAAAATCTTTATCATAATGGAGTAGTTGAAAACGCGCACAAAATAAATTTTAATGCTGATTATGCAGTTGACAAATGGAGAAATGCGTTTTCTTCACGTCAACAAAAGAAAAGAAATCGCTTAAATTGCAGAGTTGCATCACTTTCCGGCGATAGAGCAGACAACAATATTTCGCTAGGCAATTATTCTTTTGTTTACACCAACGCTTAAGGTGACATTGTTTACCATATATTAAATTGAGAAATACTCACACCGAACCACCACCGCTTAATCGCAGAAGAGAAACAGCAATCATCCGCATCTAAATTAGAAAAATCTGCTCGAGTTTTTGAACAGAATTTGTGACATGTAGCGGTTCTATAAACAAATCAGGTGTTCGACTAGGTTGAAAAAGTGATTTTTAGGTGCTCGATGTCAGCACTCTAGAAAAAGCAGCGGGGTCGTGGGTAGACTAGTGGTTACAGCATCGGCTGCATCGGAAGGCCTGGGTTTGATGCCCGATGCCACCAAATACCGCCGAGTACAAGAAACGAAAACGCTCGTTAAATCTGTGATCCGAATGGTGCTGCCATCTATCGTGAGCAAATCGTGCTGTCACATCTCGCTCAAGCTAGGCTACACAACGTGTCTCTGGCCTGTTGTCATGATGAATTTCGTGGGTCGATCTGACATTGTCAGATGGGTGGCTACAACAACAACAACAGAAAAATATATAAATGTTATGAATAAGGTACAGGCAAAAGAGAGTTTACAGCCTAGCATTTACTTTATCTAACTTATAGAATATTATTCACGTGTTTTTGAAGAATCAAATTTTCACAGCATCAAAATGCAAAACGGGATTCCAAAGCATTCCAGTGAATTTAGAAACCTATGATCCTTAGAGTTAGCCGATATTTCTTTAAAAAGAGAAAACTATGCATTACCAGACAAATTGTTTTCGACGGATTTATTTTTCTTGAAAGGAACAACGTCTTAAATGACAAATATAGCGAAATTTTTAACAGTTTCTTCCATATTAGAATTTTACGTATTTGTCCATATGTCAATCACGACCAACCCTTTCTTTAAACAGGGTAGGGGACGGGCAATATAACCCCTTCCATACCGCAGCTCAGAATAGAACAATATACAATTTCAAGCTGGTCATTTCGCCTTATGTTATGATAGAGAAACCGCACTTAAAATAGTATTTACTTTCAAACCGAATTATTAAGATTAAATTCTTTAGGTTAAAATAGCAACTAAACATAGAATAATGATTTCATTCAAATCCATTTTATTCCGAAAAAGTACACCTGGTGTTTATTCAAGATATGGATTTAATGGAGAAAAACAACATAAAAACCGTAGTATCGCTGACATATTGCGAAATACATTGATACCTGGGTGCGTTGAGCTAAGCCTGCATGATGCATGTAATCTATTAAACCAACTACATTGAGAGGTAAGGTGAATGCTTGATTAAGGCCTAACGTGATGCGCCTTCCCATTTTCAAATATTTCGATTTAAAATATTACAAATTTTGATGTAATAAACGTTTTTATATTAAAACGATACTTTTAGGCAGCGAATTTTCATTTTGTATATATAGTGTTTTAACTCCCGTTTGTTGTGGTAATACTTGTTTGCAAATCTTGTATATACCAGATACTTTCACTGTCCTCCCGGGTAAGGCAACACTTTATTGTTCCCTTGTTTGTCTGTTACGTATAAATAGTGCACATTTTTCATACATAACCTGATATTAAATTGCTACTTTTAATCATATTAATAATTTTACTGATATCTTGATAAAAATTCACTGTATACAAAAAAATATTAAGTGGATCCCTCATATACTCAAAATCACAATGTAAATAACGCTTCTACAGTTTTGTATCATTTTCAAAGTAATTATTTAAAAATTCTCTACTTACTTATCAACATTTGACTTGATTTGAATTCTTAAAATATTCTGAAAAAAATATTTATGAAACGAAATGAATCAACTTAAAAGGAGCCGTTTAATATTCCTAACATGGAACGAAAGTAATTTTCTTTAAGTTCTATTGAGATTAAAATTAATGGGATAGCCTAAAAGGTTTTACTAATGAGAGTAGAATTAACTAATACATTTCTTAGAAATTAAATGTGGTAGGATATACCTGTTTACTTTTTCGACTTTTGCTAGAATTTCTAACAATAAATACTAGAAAACAACACTGATATCTAGAAACGAACCGGAGTTCGTATTGATGTTGAATGGGGAAGAATACCCCAACAGATAAAGTAAAACCCAATACCTCTTTTATATTATCTAATCATTCATCATAATTAAGGGTAACTGACCGGGGGAGGGACAAAGCAAACCTAAAATCTTTACAATTAATGAAAAAAAATTCACTTAACTCTCAATTTGATTCCATTTTAATGTACTTTGCCCTCTGAAGCAAAACGAGGGCTATAGACGAAGGACCTCATAACTTTGTACCAAGATCAAGTGACGAGGACGACACCTAAGATGGCATTCTCCTCTCTTAACATACTTTATAAAATTATTCAATTATTATGATGATTATGAATTTTAATGCCCAAAAAGTCACAAGCGTCTTTTTTTTTGTATATATCTCTTTATCCCAATCAACAGAAACTTATAATAAAACATTTCATAAACATTCAAATGTCATTCAAGCAACAACAAAAAAATATTTTAACGTACACGCAATTAGTGGTAACAATAATAGTAAGAAAATATTTTTTTTTGTAATCGTATAACATGTCTGAAATTGTTGCAATGTTGCACAAGTGGCTTTCTAACATTTGAAATGCACACAATTGCCTATTGCCACAATTAGTCACACTAAAAATATATATACATTCATGTAATTTTTTACCTAATTCCGTTGATTTGCACAAATTGTTTTAATCTATACAATTAGATATTAATTATTATAAGTGAGGCTTTAATGAAGGCATTAAAAGAAACATACAGAGGTGGAGGGGGTTTCCCCCTTCGTATTTACCCTTTTTTTAGATCTCTTTAAATATCTCTTTAAATAGTAATCTTAATCTTCATAAACGAGTATTATGGTTACTTCACAAAAAGGTCTTAAAACAAGCAATCGGAGAAGTAGATTACCCAAGAGATTAGACAGAAAACGGCGCAGAAACTTGTTATAACTTATATAAGTGGTTCTCATATTTTTTTGCTCAAAATAACCGTTAGTTATATCTTAAAGTCCAACATTTCTTTTAATCACAATTGAAAAAATTGTAAACATGGACTGTTATTCTTGCTTATCTCGAACTTATCGTAAATTATGGTTAAAATGCCTTAAGTCGCTGAATCCATATTGCACCTAGTTATAGAAAATACGATGTTTGATCCACGTTATTATTTTCATCAATTCAGGCTTTGCTACAAACTTTATTATTTTAAAACCTTAAATGTGTATATTATTCTTTTCTTTTTTCCAATCATAAAAACAGAGATTTGTCGGAAATACACTGATGAATATAAAAATCCTTAAACCTAGAGGGATTTGTACCAGATAAGCGTAGTAGGCGTTTTTATACTGTCGTGCTTCAGTCCTATCTTGGACTGGGTTCACATTGCCCGGCGTGCCTCTAAATGTGGAAGGAAACATATCACCAACGAAAACCATAATAACAATTATTTATTGATAACACACAAATAACAAATACAAGTTCAAACTATAAGTAGAAACCCTGGAGTGATTATCTAATACCTAGATTACTCCTAATACTCAAATCTTATACTCAAATCTAATCTTCAAATCTAATATTCCTGTCTAAGTAATCTCAGCTATCAGAATTGACAAAGGAGACGAACCCTTACTAACGTCAGGTCGGTACTTAATCTAAGCCCTTTGATTCCTTTAATGATTAACAATATCAAATACTATCTAATACGTGCTAAGCTCGCTGAAGAGATCCGTAGACGATACTTACATTTAATTTGGCAATTCCTTCTCCTTTCTTTCTTACTAAATCTAGACTTTATATAGTCGAACTCATTAGCATATGACTATCTCGTGTTTTTCCCGAGGAGGCTGTGAAATAGAATAATTGCTGGCCCAAAAGTTACCCAAGAGGATTAATAGAAGATTGACGTGGATAGACCCGTCACAATACATCTGACAGAAGACTGATTTAAATTTCACGTTAAGTGCATAAGTGTGGCGAAGGTAGAGCCACTTAGAGCATGCGAATCAGGGTTGTTTTTAAATACGTGCTGTCAAGTTCGATAGTGTTATTTGTCGGTGATATTTTAGGTAGTATATCAGCATTAGTCAGGAATGCCTTTCAGAAGACAAAGAAGCCATTATCAATAGCTCACTGAGTTTGAACGAGTTCCTATAATACGGTTAAGACAAAGTAAATATTCTTTCTACGATATTGCGGGAAAACTTGGTAAGAAAATATCCTCTATATATGATTGTTGGTAGCAATAGTCCTGTGAAGGCGCTATCACAAGAAAACAGTGGTCCAGCCACGCACGGGTCACTATTGAAAGTAAAGACTGCCGTATTCGCCTCAAGGTTGAGGAACATCGTAATGCATCTGCAGCAGGAAATGTAGCTTTTGTTATCACCTTAATGATACAGTAAATTGTAACAAATGGATTGTTCGAGAAATAGCGCCTTGTAGTGTTCATACCATTAGCATCAAATCACTGACATCTGGGGCCGTGGGTAGCCTAGTGGTTAGAGCATTGGACTCCAAACCGGAGGGCATGGGTTCGATGCCCGATGCCACTAAATACCATCGAGTATAGACGGAGTACGTGCTCGTTAAATCAATGGGTCCGAAAGTCTTGTGGGAGGTCGCAGCAGAAACCACGAGTGCAGGGGTCTGGAGAATATCCCCCCTTGAGTTCCATGCTAAAATTGTGGAGGTGGAGATAAAATCGTTAAAAAGTCCAACCTGTCTCACAGGCAATGGCAACTTTCATTTCTTCCCTGCGAGAAGGACTCGACAACACTGACATCTGCGACTTCAGTGATATTCCTCCAGAGCTGACTGAAGCACAGATTAGCGATGTTTTTTTCTGATGAGAGCTGTTTCTGTCTTGGTGCCAATGAATGGCCATAAATCGATTATAAGTGGGCCAAGTCAGAGAGTGCAAACAACCTTTCTACGGCCTTGACTCACAGCACTTTGAGTTAACGTTTGGAGAGTAATTTTCTTTGATAGTAGGAGCATTCTTGGGGTTATTTCATAGACCTTGACTGTAAATTTGTACGCCAATTTGGAAATTGAATCTATAGGGTTGTTATTTAGGAACATTATTCAAAAGGGTGTTTTCCGACAAGATAAAGTGTTTCCTCATAGTGCTGTTGTAACGTAACAAGTTCTGTAAAAACCCTAATTGTTGTATTAGCCTGCTAAAGTACAAGATCTTTCTCCAATAGAAAACGAATTTGACACCATTGAACAACAGCTCCAGCGTCATTGACTTTCAGATTTAAACGCCCTTTTATCAACCGACTAATAGCAACAAGCATATTATTCCTTCCGACAAAGTGATGTCCGGTTCCTTACGACACATTACATGCACGCGCGTTTCAATGTTTGCATTAGAAATTCTGGCGGTCCACAATGGTTATTAATGTAACATCACTTTATATTTCAAATTGTTCTTCTTGCGCACACAGGGATCTCAGGGTGTTGATTTTATCTCGAGGGGCGAAAATATAAACAATTTTCAAACAAGTAAAATTCTTCCAAATTTAAATTAAATAATTTGAATCTATTACTCATAAAAAAGGGTTATGGTTTCAAAAAAGTACAAAATGTTTGAAATGTAATCATAATTTAAAAAATTATAAGCATATGCAAATACAAAATAATTTTGTAACAAATATTAAGTAATTTTTGCGTTGCTCACGCTATTTTCTAAAATAGTAGCCTTTGATGTATAAAACTTTATGGAATTATAAAATGTAACATACCTTTTAAACCCTGATAATTTAAGAATAATGTATCTTTTGCATTTCAAAACATTCAAAAATATTGAAATTTAAAAAAAAATAAATTAAAAATGTATTTTTTTTTATTTTTAAAAAAATATAATTTAGTATTCTATTTATTTAAAAATACTGCAGTGTAATAATGTTACATGTAACTTTACAAATCAACTTATTACTAGTAATTAAAGCTATATTTTAGAAAATAGCATGCGCAACGTAAAACTTAATATTTCTTATTTTCATATGCTTATAATTTTCAAATTATAATTATATTTTAAAAGTTTTACACTCTTCTGAAGCCCCATTCCTTCATAAATAATGTGTAAAAGATTCGAATTATTTAATTTAATTTCAAAGAGTTATATGTAGTTGAATATTTTTTATATTTTCAGCCCTCTAGAGAAAGTTAACACCCCTGCGACCCTTTAACTTGTGATCATGAAACTGTAATCAATAAAATATTCTACCTAGACAATCTACCTAAATATTCTACCTACCCTTTTCCGAAGTTTCATTAGTTCACAGCAATTTTTTTCTTGATGTTGGGAATTTTTTCCCATCAATGTATATGACGTCTTACTCTTTCAAAGAATATGCATAAAGAAATAAAAAAATACGTATAAAATTATATAAAATCTGTCTTTACTCTAATTCTACTAAAAACCTTTACTGAATTTAACCGTGAAACATCTGGATAAAACAATTGGATTCACCCTTGTAGGTAATAAGCTGAGTACACTGAGTCAGGAATTGATAGCTTTGTTTCCTAATTAGCCTTTCATGGACAAACATTGATTTTGTTTCGTTATTTTCGGGAAGGAAAAATATTAAGCCATAAGAAAATAGATTCGAAGTAAATATCTTGATTTCGGTGATAACGCCCGCTTAAGAATTTTATCATTCCACTTTTTCCAACAATTTGTATTGGTAAGTAATAAAATGTATACTTCATTTTACTAATTTTCTGGGAAAAAGCAATAAAGTGTTTCTCATTTTTAATTTTTGATGACTTTTCTGTAACCGTGTCAGCAACAGTGTTTGTGTAAAACCATTTTAGATTGTATAGTTTCCTATACGTATTTGCAATTTTTCTGCTTTATTAAATATCTTTCTGTTTATATTTTATTTATCAAATGTCTGTTGATTGATTATCAGGTCATTAGACAACGAGATCTCCAATATTTTCTGATAATACAGTCCAAATTCTTAAGGACAGAGCGCACGTTTAAAAGAGCATCGTCCACGACTTGTCCAGAATCACCCAAAATACATAAAGTTGAGACAGTCATATTGAAACGAAACAATTGAGCGCTGAGGCAGTCAAGTCTAGCCAATAGTTTAAACTCAGTTACAGCGGTAGCATGAGGAGAGTTTGAGACACAACCAGAGGTTTTAATAACAATCTTCAAAGGTAAATATCTTTCTTGTGTTGCGAATAGGAAAATTTAAAATATTTGATTTTCTTAATACTGATAATTAATTTTTGAAAACATTTACGTTGGACATTGGCTTATAATAATGTAAGGGAATAGTTTTTGTTTTGTCATTATATAAGTTTATAATAATTATTATTAACTTAATATTGATGCACAATCTTGTTTTTTTCCTTACTTTTCATCTTTTTTTTTTTTGTTGAAAAATTTAGAATATTTTTGTCAAATTTTTATTTTAGAAATGTTATTTACTCTTAGAACTTTCAAAACATTTTATTGCTGATTATTAAAAAAGTTTTTACATGTATATCACAATCCATAACAAATTTTGCATTTCTTCCTTGTTTCGATTACTCTTCTTACCTAAGAAGAATAATTGAAATCAGCGCAATTCTGTTTTGATACTTTAAGTAGAAGAAAAACGTTAAAAAACAATTAAAAGACAGAAATACTGAAAAAATGTCAGAAATAATTAAATAAAATTTCTCCTACTTTTGTAAAGGAAAATGTTTTTGAAATGATTATTCAGCCGCTGATTATTACTTATTTAAGCAAAAAATATAATGAAGGAGTATCTATTGGTTTTTGGATGAACAAAAATGAAATGGTTACATCGAGAAGAAGAGATTAGAAATATAAATGAAATTTTTTTCCACATAAGATTCGTTTTAAAAAGTTGATACATAGAGGGCAAAATAAATTTGCTGCATAATAATTCTGTTTCCATGCTTTTAAATAATGGCATTGACAAATCTATTTAAATTGATTTGGCAGAAAAATTTACTGCGAACATATTTTCACTTTTATTATATATTTTCTGTACTTTTTTTTTCTAACTTGGATTCATGGATTGCATTATATTCAATTGAACATACTTTATTTTGGAATTAGTGAATACCCCATTTTACTTTTCATGCTAGTTTGAGGCGAAATGAGAATTGTTTTAAATAATTCCTTAATTTATATAATTTTCTAAAAAAAGCAACTAAAATCATCTCTAATCCAATTATAACTTAGCTTAAAACGTAGGAGGCTAATTATAGAGGATGTATGGATTACTTTCATATGTTTATTCCTCTCAGGGTGTTAATTTTGTCTCGAAAGCTGAAAATAAAAACAATTTTCATATAGTTATGATTTTTTGAGGTGTAAATTAACTCATTCAACTTTTTTACACATTATTTATAAAGAAATAAGGTTTCAAAAAAGTGTAAAATGTTTGAAATATAATCATAATTTTAAATATTATAAGCATATGAATGTAAAAAACATTTCTGTAATAAATATTAAGTAAATCTTACGATGCACGTGATATTTTCTAAAATAGTAGCCTTTAATGTATTAAACTTTATGAAATTATAAAATACATCCTGCTCTTCCAACCTAATTTTAAATTATACATCTTTTTCATTTAAAAAAAATTGAAAAATATTTAAATTAAAAAAAAGTTTAAAATATACTTTTTTTTATTTTTTGAAGAATGTTATTTATTATTCTATTTATATAAAAATGCTACAGTATAATAAGGATATATTTAACTATAAATCAACTTATTGCTAGTAATTAGTAAATTATCCTGCGCAACGCAAAACTGAATACTTTTTTACAGAAAGCTTTCTTGTTTTCATATGCATATAACTTTTAAAATTCTGATTATATTTTACAGATTTTATAATTTTTTAAAACTATCTTCTTTTATAAATAATGTGTAAAAGAATCGAATTATTTAATCTTAACCTTGAAGAATTTTATCTATTCCATTTCATGGAGAATTTTGCCTGATTTGCTGATATATGTATAAAACCATTAGTAACTGTTCTAAACTTGACTGGGTCTTTATGAAATTTAGGAGTAAGAAATACATGTGGAAATTTAAAAATATTATTAATTTTTACTTTTAATTGTTTTTCAAAAGTCAAAATTCGATTATTTAGTTCTGTATCAGAAATTGATGACTTAATAAAAGCTGTATTATTATCAAAATTTTGTTGAGCATTGAACTATAATAGTATTTATAAATGAAGGCAAAATTTCCTGGCACTTTATCAATATAAACTATAATAAATTTACTATGTAATTTTTAATCTGATTTTTAATATCATTAAAAAATATGTTATAATCTGTACTAAAGTTATATTTATATTAATCTGTTGTGTAATGTTACATTTAAACTGAGTGAATGCCCCTCTATAGGCATACTATATTTAATAGCAATTTTGTAAATGAATTGCTCAGTATCATTATATAACTGATTTTTGATAATTTTATTATTATTGTAAATCACATAAGTCTAAAACCAGTACCTTTATTCATTATATTTCTAAGACTATTGTCTTTTACAATATTGAGGTCACCAGTAATAACATACTGGTGATAATTATCTTTGAATTCTTTAAATTCACTACAATTACATTTTAAGTTTTCTTGCTTTATAGGTACATTATAGTTAAAAATTGATCTAGCTATTTTTTATTATATTTAAAAGCTTTTTTAGTAGTGACATTTTGAATTGGGAAAGTTGAACTGTGTTTTTTTAAAAATGCTAGAAAAATTAATATTATCATAAGATTTATTCATATATAATAATGTATAATATTCTATTTGAGATTTTTTATTTACATTGACTTTTATTTTATGTTTATGCATCAGAAATTTGTGAATGTCTATTATGATATGACTATCTTTAATTTTATCTGAATTTAGTACATTTTCTGTAATACATATTTCTGTCTTACTTAATCCAAACATGAAAGATTTATTGTGCTTTATATTAAAATTTTTCTCGAAACTTTTACATATATCACTAATACTTTTTGAAATAACACTTTCGTCTCTGCTTAACCTTTTAGTCCTATTCCCTCTAGTTTTTTTTATTAGTCTTTTTGATATCATTATTGTAAAAATAACCTTGAGAATTTTGTTTAATAGCATTGAGAATATTTTTTCCTTGATATAATACATTTAGTCCATAAGGATATACTGTATTATAATACTTAATGTAGAAATTTTCCCACCATAGTCTTTCTTTAACATTAGGGACTACTTTAATAATATTGAGTACAACATTTTCAAATCCATGTGTAGGAAAGTGTCTTATTTCTATTTTATTTGAATTTTTTTTACTATTAAAGTTATATAATATATATATATATATATATATATATATATATGTTACTTTTTTAAAGTGTGAAATCCGTTATTTCATAAAATAATCTGACAAGTTAGTTAATACATATATAAAGTTATTGGCTTCTACGATTTAACTAGGTATCCTATAGAATAATGATTACTCGATCGTTAAAGTATGAAATACGGTACTCGAAAGTTCTTTGGACCGATTCTAGCTGCTTTGGGAAGGATATTTCTGATTAGGAACTAGATATGGCCTAATAAAACAACTTTACTCTAGATATCAGTTCAATATATGTCATAAGAGAATTAATTTCCATTGAAGAAGTTCGAAATATTGACACTAAGCTTCGATCTGTTGCAACAGCTCAAATTTGCGGTACTGGACAAGAATTTTAAAAAAGTGCCCGTGTAAAAAATGTGTAATGGTAAAAAGTGAGCTTGTTTCAAAAATAGTAAGCATTGTATTCAAAAATGTCATCTCAGCATTCCTCGCTGTAAAAAATAATGTAAAGTGAAATAAAGATATCTCATAAAATATAAATTAATATTCTTTTACCTTTTTGTTTTAAAAAGTTTACACAATGTTTTTATGAAGGAACAGTTTTTCTTCCCAGCATGTATATTTGTAGATTATATTTAAATATAATTTATTTTTGCAACGTATTTTTCCCCTCTTTTTCTTTAACTAATGTTAGCAAAATGAGCAATAATAGATTATTTTATCTGCTTTCCCTAATTATTTATTAATTATTCGTCCGCAACATGAATAAAATGTATTTTTCGAGAGATTTTAGCTATTTATGATCAATTAACTTATAAACTAACTTTGAAATGATTAATTTTTCCCTTTAACGGTCTATCCTTAGTCATTTCATTGAATAACTAGGTAAAACATGAAATTTTTCTTCTATTATATACTTTAACTGGCTTGTCTAGTTATTTCATGAAATACCTAGTTATTCTATGAAATAACTGAATTATACATTTAAAAGGTAACATATATAAAAATTAAAATATTTGGTAAATACAAAATTTCTTCACATTTTTTTAGAAGTGTAAAGGACACAAATGTACATAACTGGCGAGTAACCATACACCATTCACAATATTTCAGGATTTTTTTCTCTCCTCTCTCTCTCCCTCAGCAGACAAATCCATCTAATTTCCTTTCCTTGAAAAAGAACCTGATGGGGAATGAACTGCACGCATGAACACAACTTCGAAAAGTGACCTCGCATTGGGTTAATTATCTAAGACAAGAAGATAACCTGTCCAAAAGGATTGCATGACTAAATGTCCCGGTGTATAAAAGGCCAGGACACGGAGAATCACACTCTTTTCCTAAACAAATGAGCGTTGCTGAGGGCAAACAGTTTAAGTAAAGGGCTGCCATGATTCAATTTCTTTCTTCCTTCATATATGTGAGTACAGTGCTTCAATTCATTAAATCTTTTAATGCTTAATTAATAATTATTTCTTAATTTTCAATTATTACTTGATTACCAATTAATACTGTTAATATGTTTATTAAGGAGTTATCTTGTTCAAAACATTGAGTTTAATTATCAAGAATATTAATTTAATATGCCTTTAAACAGTAATTTAATTGAACGAGCTTCTGAATATAACATAAAATTGGAAATATTTACGAGTGGCCATTTGTGACCTATTTCCATCTTTCTTTTAAGAAAGGAATCCCATGTCAAAAAGTTAAAGGTTTTGTAATGGAAAAGTTTTGAATCACATTTTCATGTCATCAAGAATATATATATATATATATATATACATATATATATATATTGGTATTTTAATTTAGTCAACGTGTAATGATCTTGCCTGCGCGCCTAAAGGTGTGGAAGAAAGGGAAGGAAGACGAGCCATGTTCTAAACCCCTTAATATATTTACAGCACAAACCACAACACAAGTATCGAGCTACCAAAGTTAAGAGATGCACCCAATTAATAAATGTGAGGACAATTAACGAGGTACGCGAGATATAAGAAAACTTTAAATACTTTCGTACACTTATTTAATTCAACAGCTCTGAATTCTTAGCTACCTAATGTAGATTCTATGTCAAGTAACAGATCGTAACCTTAAGGAGTCTCAGGGGTGTTAAAATGTTTCGAGAGCACAAAATATGAACTATTTTCGACTAGAAATAATTCTTTGAGGTTAAAATGAAATAATTTGATTCTTTTACACATTTTTTATAAAGGAATAAAGTTTCAAAAAAGTATAAAATATCTAAAATATAATCATAGTTTTAAAAATAATAAGCACATAAATATAAGAAAATTTTTTTGTAAGAAACAAATAGTAAGTTTTACGACGCGCATGATATTTTCTGAAATAATAATTCTAATTACTAGCAAAAAGTTGATTTATAAAATCAAATATATCCTTATTACATGGTAGCGATTTAATATAAATAGAATAAAAAATTATATTTTTAAAAAATAAAATGTACATTTTTAAAATTTTTTTGAAATTTTTCAAAAAATTACAAATATGCTAGATTATAAATAATATTAAAATTATAAATAGCTAGGAATTAAAGATTATGATAGAGTTTATAATTCTGTAAAGTTTTATGCATCAAAGTATGATAGTTTTTGAAACGCAATGCGCGTACGTGAAAAAAACACAAACTGAGAAAAAAGACTTTAAAGTTTTAAATTGAATTTGAGAAAATAAATTTTAAAACTTACATGCTAAAATGCTCCAGGATCATAGGATATGCCTTCCTGTTGCTCAAACAGCTCAATTTCTTTACTCTTTTTAATTTTTTTGGCTCTGCGAGCTTCAAACGATGATGTTAAGCTCCTCTTTCTTGACGTAAAGATTCGACGATTGTCACGTTCAGCCAGGGACACACAAACATTTTTGTTAATTTTTAAGCCAAATTTCTCTAAAATAGTAATAAGTATTTGATTTCATTTCCATCATTAAAAATACTGGTTGCTAGATTTGCAGCAATCTCTGCAATCTGAAGGCTATAATCAATCGTCTTAGGACAAAACTTCCAGATTAATGAATTTAAAGTTTCATTAGGATTCTGTGTCTTACCTTCTAAACATTTCTTCAGGAGTGCCAGATGAGATAAGTCTGCAAATACAGGCTTAATAACATCTCGAACAGCTTTCGCAACTGAGGGTTTGTGTTTATAATTTTGTAAATTATTATTAATTGCAGCATTATACTTACACCATGTATTTGGATTTGTAGGACAAAACCAGTGCATCGGTTCACCATCGGTGCTGCAAGAATGACCCCGAACAGGCCAAATGACTTTCCGCATTTCCTTTACACTAGTAGAATTGCATCGAATAGAATTACCATAGTAATGCGCAAGCTTATCAATTAAACTACCTTTACCGCCTATAGTTTTACCATCAGATAATTTCTTTTTACCATATACTAATTTAAGCTTCCTAAGTCTTGTACCCATTTTCTTTTGCACATGGCCTACACATTCTATTTTCTGAATAAGATGGTCATCGCCATATGGCTTGTTTTCAGAAAGGGCATTGAATATTTTTGTGTCGCCATCTCCTATGTAGTTCGAATATTTCAGGTTGTGATATTTTTCTGATCAATTAAAAATCCTCAACATCTCCTCAACCTCCATCTTACCAGCAGAGCCAGAATAATTTTTTCTACATGAAATCTTATGCGCTCTTTGCCATTTATTGTACTTGATACCAAACTTTACCCCTTTATAACTGTCGCATCCTTTGCAAAATGAGGACAACACTTCCCTATCCAAAACCTTACCTGTTTCGACCTCTATTAGAGTACATACTCCAATCAATGATGAATGTGCTCTCGTCTTCCAGGTCCCAACACCACTTACCGTTAAAATGTTATCAGGTGACGAAGAATTTTGTTCGACAGCTGCCCTGTTCATGCATTCTTCGGCGACTTCCTTCATAACAAGTGAAAGTTTATTATTAATAACATCATATGATTTTTGTTCAACAGGATTAGGAAGACTCATTACAGCACAAAAGGTTTTTAATGACTAAACCTTGACCTATGCATCTCATCGCTAAAATAAATCTTCTGTTAATTTCTGGGGCATTATTTTTATTCCCAGTGTTTTCACAGCTTGAAAAAGTACAAATACTCCCACAGTTTTTACAATGTATTTCAAAATTCGAACATAAACCACGAGTGGATTTTTCATTAATTTTTAATGGTTTATGACATTTTAAACAGCATGATACTGACAAAATAGAGCTAAAGGTTGAAATAAAATCAAACATATGATATCCTTTGAAGTTTTTACTTACCTTAACAGGATTTGACTTTAATGAAGTCTGAATTCCTGAAAGTTTTTTACTTGAAGCATTTTTCATTTCGGCACACTTACTTGTATTTTTCATTTCTGCACACTTCCTCCTATCTTTCATGACTTCAACATGTGAGTAACTTACCTTTAAATATTTATTTCCTCTAAATCTTCTTTTCTTGGGGCGATTGCCCAATAATATTTTCAGAGTATCCATTAGTCAAATGCTATTTGTATAAAATAACAAATATCTTCGATTTAGATAAGTGTTTTAAAAAAACGTGTGCTAAAGTAAGCACAACAGAATCAAAACACAGCAGAATGAATGTGTTGAGTTGCAGACTTCCTTCTGATCAACTCAAGCGCTTAAAATATTTCATGAGGCTTATTAAAAACAGAAAAGTGAAGCGTAAGCATAAATCAAAAATAAGTGGGCGTGGCATGTGTCCATTTAAAAGTTGTTATGACTAAATTGCTGTTTGCAATTTTTTGAATAACTTTCGAAGTTTTTAGAGTATTGTCACGTGGTTAGTATCAAAATGTTCAGAAAAAATGAAGAACAACATATATTTTTTTCGAAAATTCAAAAAAAGGGTTAACACCCCTGAGACTCCTTAAGTAATACAATTATCAATTACTAAATATTCGAACCTCTCATTCAATTTAATTAATCACTGCTCCACTAGCAGTCTATCCTCACTCTCTCTAACCTGAAAGCCTAAACATTATATAGTGACCATATTTTTTTTGGATGCTCACGTTCTCTTCTTTGGGAGGAAGTTTTATAAAAAATAATTTTTAAAGACCAAAACTTCCCCAAGAGGACTATTAGTGAGAAGATCGCTGATAGAGCCGTCACAAATGGATAAAACAGTTATTAGTAAGCACCGAGTAAAGAAAATAGAGAGGATGTGTGAAAACCGTCCAAATTCAAGAGAGCCTATTTTTTTTAATAGTAATAACATCATCATGAGGCCTCACGTTGGTGTTATTAAAGACAGCACCATGTAGAATGACGATGCTGGGCCGTCTCAAGAGAAATGTGGATTGCAATCAGTCTAACTGAAAGCAGGTGGTATAAAAATCTCTTTGGGAATTATTCTCTGTATATCCTATCACACACACACTCATAACTTACTTGAGCTGAGGTTCTTATTTCAACGACGATGCAGATAGCTGAAAATGATATCCATAGATGTTTTAGAATACAATACATATCAATACATCTACTGTAACAATCGATTTCAAGGATATTTGATTTTATCAACGGGCAGCAAGAAAACAAAGATTGGAATTTTCTATTCCCGCTGTTCTGTAAAAAACTAGTGTGCAGCCTAACGATTCAGTTCTCTGATGAAATCCTTTAATTTTATGTTGTTAGGTATATGATAAAGATTTCAGATAGTTCAGTATTCAAATTCATGCTGGTTATATATAGTTTGCCCTAGGAGTCTCTTTTCCAACAAGTAAAGTACGTTTACGCGTTGTCTGATTTAATAGCTTCAATCTCTTTCTCTGAATTTCTAGATCTATCAGACATGCGCTGTAGTCATTTGTAAAATCCCTTCCTCTGCCTTAAACTTAATGTATACGTCTACGGAAGCCTAAGGGCCGCTTTTCCGATTAGGCACGCGCCTAGGGCGCAAATGATTTGGGGGCCAAAAAATTTGAAGTTGAAAAAAAGAGAGAGATAAAACAAAATAAAACTACAGCAAACGTACCACCGCCTCGCGAATTGTGAGAGAAGCGTTTCTGCCCTCAGGGGAGCAAAGACTGAAATGAGATCTACAATGGAAAATGAAAAGTTTAACAGTTTGATGTTGCTATGCAACCAAAATGATATTGCAATGGAAATTGATTACAATGTTCTCGAAGAAATCATTCATTTTTCGAAGAAAATCTTCGTTGTACAAGTACAATGATAGAGACTCGACAAAGAATAAGGATGTCAAAAAGGGCGATAAAAGCGATGAAGAGATGACAATTAACAAGTTGAAAAAAGAATTCATACAATAATGTATACTCTATACTATATAATTACAAACAATTTCGTTAATTTACTGTATTAATTTACAAAAGGATGGGTGGTTCGTGATGCCGAGAAGTAAGAAATGAACAAGAGTGGTTAAACTATACCACTATTCTTTCCTTGCCACAGTCAGTTCATAATACGGTGGGTCCAAAAATGGTGGATAATAAAAAGACTATTCAAACAGCAAAAACAAAGGAAGGGAAAAGAGCAAGGAAGTTAGGGGAAAATATCTCCTGAAACAAAACAGGAAAAGTAAGAACTGAAGGAGGAAGGGAGATTCTCTGGAAATATGGGGGGGGGGCGTAGCTATTGAAGTGCTACTGCGTCCGGGAAGTTAAAAACAGCCCTGGAAAGCCATGGATACAATATTATCTTTATCAAAATCGTTCAACCAACAGTATCACGAGTGTATTTTTCCCTTTGTGTGTGTGATATGCGTATATATACTATCAATAACTTTTTTTCATGAGTTGCAGTACTTAAGAAAAAACTTTGCATTTATATGATGAGGTATCTATATTTTTTGTTGATCAACGACTCTGGTCCTCGCATCTTCATGTGTGAAGTCAATTCTGTAAAAAAGTTTTACATCCAAAAAGGGATAAACTTTTCGCCCATATTTGATGCATCGCATCAAAATTAGGATAAATGCACCAATAAGGAATCTTATTTAATTTCACATTGAATTTATTTCGTCACTTTTACATGATACTTGATTACTTGTTCCCTAAACTAAATGATTACGTTTGTTAGTTTCTCAGAGTTTGTAACATGATTTCTTAAAGTTCACCTCAGAATAATACTTTAGGAAGGCATAAAGCTGCCTACAAGGGAAATTAAGCAGCCGACTTTGCAAAAACTGGCTACATTTTCTAATTAATGTGTATGTTCGGTTGTTTTCTGTGTATGTTCTGCACTCTGCATTTTGCCTTTTCATCACGAAGACGTCGAAGAAACAGTAAAGTCCATTGAACGACGCACCTTGTTGTTAATAAATTATAATTTAAGAAAACTAAAAATCATCCTTTTATAGTTAATCGAACTAAGTTGTAACTTAATATTTTTGTCGCCAAATCTGTAAATAGGATCTGAAATGAGGTGCCAGATGCGGGATGGGATCTGAAAATGGGAAATCATTAATACTAATAATCCTGATCAGAGCAATGGAACTAAGTTATTAAATTGTTGTGTTGCCATCGGTCCTGGACAAGTGAACAAAATTTCGAATTAATTTGACCTTCTAAAGGGGGTAAAAATTGATTTCAAAGTTTCCGTTACAAACAAGCGAAGCTTATAAAAGGGAGTTAAAAATACTGAAGGGGGTTCCGATAGCCTTTAATCTTTCATTATGTTATACTTTAGGAGTTTGAACGGTGTCCTCATCCCATTTTTTTTTTTTTTTTTAAGAAAAAGGATTTTCTTATTGCTACTTGAAAATACTTTTGTGAGAATAATGTTTTGACTGAATGAACATAAAGGCTATTGAACTGAGACTATTGATAGCATTTAACAAATTTTTAAAATTTATTTTTTATACTGAATGGTTTGCAAAAGAAGCAGGACACTATTCTTCTTTACAGGAAAAGCAATAATTTAATAATGTTTTTCTTTATTTGCTTTTATCAATTGAAAAAGTTCTATTTGATAACGGAACATAAGGTTTGTGAATTTCAGTTTGACAGAAATTTTCTCAAACGTGATTGGATGCATTGCTAATCTTAAGCGTGGATTTGTACTGCTTTTCTTCTACATATATCTGTCGAAAGTGTACTGCCACGATAATTTCTGCATGATTTATATCAAGGCTTTTGATTGGTCATAGCAACAATCAAATATTGTTCGAAAAAATAAGTTTTTCCCAAAATATGCTGTGTGAATGTATGAACCTTTTTGTTGGCATCTCCAGTCTTCTTCACCTAATTGTAAGGCTTAAAGAAGAAGAGAGCTTAGATTCCAACAAATTCCAATTTAATTTTGAGGATCCTGACCACAATTTAAATATTCGACTAGTTCTTTCTCCATATCCAATATTTAATCACGCCAGCAAACTGACTTCATTTTTGTCGAGTTAATATTTTTCATCTTAAGATTATACCAGTAGTTGTTGTTGTTACTAATGCCACTTATTTGACGATGTCAGATCGAGGCCCATGAAATTCATCGTGGCAAAGGGGTAGATGCATGTCTGTCGTTAGCGTAGCTTTGAGCACCATGCAGATGACAGCACGTTTTGGCTCAAATCTACCCCAATTTTGTGGGAGAAAGCACTAGGGATTTTCAGGGGTCTCCCACCTCTCTTCCTCATCCTCCAAACTCACGAGACGACTTGAGGCTTGAAGACTATTTAGAGTATCTCCATGCCGCAAAAGCCCTATACATTTGCAAATGTCCATGTCTTCTCCGGGATTCGAACCTAGGTCCTATGGCACAGCAGTCAGCGTTGCTAACCACTATACCGGATGGGTGATTTTTACCAGTTGTAATGATAGCCATCAAAATCCTCTAAATTAAATTTTCTTCTCGTCTGAGAATATGGGCGAACTCCGCGCGTTTTGTTGCCCATGACATGTAATCTTTAACTCAATTCTTCAAATTGTCTATGTGTGTTTTTGAAAATTTGAGATGGTGGCTTCTATTTTGGAACTGGAATGTTCCGGAGCTTCTTTTATTCTTTTATGCTGTTGTGCATAGTTTTTTTGGAGCCATGTATTATTCCTGCTTATTCCTATAACCTTTAAAGCGGCCGTACCTTTCTTTATCAACTTCTGAAAACATATGTCTGCACGGGGATTTAGTTTCTTTGGGTTTTTTTGCCTTTCTTTTGGATTCATGAGCGTCTGGTTTTTGTAAAATGCAAGAAATAGCATTTTGACCACCTTAATGTAAACGAGAAATCTTTCTCGTTCACTTCCACCCTCATATTTATAGACTAAGAGGGCTTTTTTTTATAAAACTCTTTCAAGGGTCTTTATCTAGCCGTCCATCGGGAATAGTGGTTATATAGTGACGCTGACTGTGGTGCCGTAGGGCCTGGGTTCGAATCCCGGAGAAAGCATGGATGTTTGTATTGTAATCCTTCACACATGACTTTTTAAATTCATTCTTCGTTTGTGATGTGTGCTTCATGCTTACTTCTGTAAGCCCCCCGTGTGATTTTTTATGGTGCACGGGGATTTATAAATGTTCTCTATAAAAAAAAGGGTATTCCTATAGAGATTTTTGCGCCGGAAATAAAAAGATGTTTTCTAACACAAAAAAATGTGATTTCAAAAATATATTACGAAGGAATACAACTATCCCACACATCTCACCTTCTGTCGCAGGTATTGAGTGAAAACTAAACCGAATTTTTATAAGTGTCATTCCATTTTTTTTACAATCCAGAGATTAATACAAAACACATTTTTTTTTGTAAATTGTAGAATATTAATTCATTTTTCGAATTCATCACGGGAAATGCTGCACAAAAGCAGTACTAATTATATGATTCCAATATATAATAAAATTGTATAACCGCAAATTTGCGCTACATCTATGTGCCCAACATTTTAGTTCACACACAGAGACGTCTTAAGGCATGGGCAAACTGGGCCCTCATTCTGGGCAGGGGCCTCATTTCATTCTCGACTCTAAAATAATGAGATAATGATCCGGATAATTTTAATGATCAAATATTATTTCCGTGCATATTTACCGAAAAACAGTTAATTTCAAACTGCATGTCAACTGATAAAAGTTGCAAGACTATGTATTATGTGATAACCATTGTTCATATCTAGGCCTAAACCCGGCTCAATAAACAATCATTGATCTCATTTAGTTGAAATGCGGCCATCGGTTGAGTAGGTTTGTGGCGAGGGCTTTGAGAGTGTGAGTCACGCACTTTTATTTATTTCAAATTACTGTTTGAAAAAGTATTTGACAATGCATGTTATATAATGTCTACTCAGGGACATCTTAAGACACTTTGAGGCCCTGGGCCCAGAGAAATCTTAAGATTTTTTGAGGCTCTGGGCCCTTATGCAAAAGTAGGCCCTACACGAGATCTTTAAAAGTAGACAGTATGTGGCATACATTATCAAATACTCGTTCAAATGTAATTTTATGCAAATAAATGTGCACGACCGACAATCTCAAACACCTAATCACAAACCGCCTTGACCGATGGCCGCATCTCGACTAAAGGAGTTGAATAATTGTTACTGGTATTAAGGGGTCTCAGGGGTGTTAATCCTTTTTTCGAATTTTCGAAAAAAATATATGTTCTTTATTTTTTCTGAACATTTTGATACTAACCACGTGACAATACTCTAAAAACTTCGAAAGTTATTCAAAAAATTGCAAACAGCAATTTAGTCATAACAACTTTTAAATGGACACATGCCACGCCCACTTATTTTTGATTTATGCATTCGTTTCATTTTTCTGTTTTTAATAAGCCTCATGAAATATTTTAAGCGCTTGAGTTGATCAGAAGGAAGCCTGCAACTCAACACATTCATTCTGCTCTGTTTTGATTCTGTTGTTTAATTTAGCACACGTTTTTTTAAAAAACTTATCTAAATCAAAGATATTTGTTGTTTTATACAAATAGCATTTGATTAATGGATACTCTGAAAAGATTATTGGGCAATCGCCCGAAGAAAAGAAGATTTAGAGGAAATAAATATTTAAAGGTAAATTACTCACATGTTGCAGACATGAAAGATACGAGAAAGTGTGCAGAAATGAAAAATGCTTCAAGTAAAAAACTTTCAGGAATTCAGACTTCATTAAAGTCGAATCCTGTTAAGGTAAGTAAAAACTTCAAAGGATATCATATGTTTGATTTTATTTCAACCTTTAGCTCTATTTTGTCAGTATCATGCTGTTTAAAATGCCATAAACCATTAAAAATTAATGAAAAATCCACTCGTGGTTTATGTTCGAATTTTGAAATACATTGTAAAAACTGTGGGAGTATTTGTACTTTTTCAAGCTGTGAAAACACTGGGAATAAAAATAATGCCCCAGAAATTAACAGAAGATTTACTTTAGCGATGAGATGCATAGGTCAAGGTTTAGTCATTAAAAACCTTTTGTGCTGTAATGAGTCTTCCTAATCCTGTTGAACAAAAATCATATGATGTTATTAATAATAAACTTTCACTTGTTATGAAGGAAGTCGCCGAAGAATGCATGAACAGGGCAGCTGTCGAACAAAATTCTTCGTCACCTGATAACATTTTAACGGTAAGTGGTGTTGGGACCTGGAAGACGAGAGCACATTCATCGTTGATTGGAGTATGTACTCTAATAGAGGCCGAAAGAGGTAAGGTTTTGGATAGGGAAGTGTTGTCCTCATTTTGCAAAGGATGCTACAGTTATAAAGGGGTAAAGTTTGATATCAAGTACAATAAATGGCAAAAAGCGCATAAGATTTCATGTAGAAAAAATTATTCTGGCTCTGGTGGTAAGATGGAGGTTGACGGGATGTTGAGGATTTTTAATTGATCAGAAAAGCTTCACAACCTGAAATATTCGAACTACATAGGAGATGGCGACACAAAAACATTCAATGCCCTTTCTGAACACAAATTTAAAAAATGCACTTTTTTTATTTTTTAAAAATATTATTTTTTATTCTATTTATATAAAATCGCTACCACATGTAATAAGGATATATTTGACTTTATAAATCAACTTATTACCAGTAATTAGAATTATTATTTCAGAAAATATCATGCGCGTCGTAAAACTTACTATATGTTTCTTACAGAATTTTTTCTTATATTTATGTGCTTATTATTTTTAAAATTATGATTATATTTTAGACACTTTATAATTTTTTGAAACTTTATTCCTTTATAAAAAATGTGTAAAAGAATCAAATTATTTCATTTTAACCTCAAAGAATTATTTCCAGTCGAAAATTGTTCATATTTTGTGCCCTGGAAACATTTTTAACACCCTTTAAGGCCTTGTCTTGGACAACGGTCATCACATATTATAGTCTTGCAACATCTGCCAATTGAAATTGCAGTTTGAAATTCGTTGTTTTTGAGAAAATATGTACGGGAATAATAATTGACCAATAAAATTTTCCGGATCATGATCTTATTAAGAGAAATTCGAGAACGAAATGAGCCCCCCCCCCCTTAGGGCGAGGCTCTGGGTTCATGATTAGTTGGCCCATACCTTAAGACGTCCCTGTGTATACTTTTAAAGATCTCAGGTAGGGTTTACTTTTGCATAGGGGCCCAGGGAGAATCAAAAGATTTCTCTGAGCCCAGGGCCTGAAAGAGTCTTAAGACGTCCCTGTTCACACACACACAAACACACATACACGCACGCACGCACGCACACACACAAACACAAATATAGAAAGAGAGATCAAGTAGAATAAAATTGTGATGTGTATATTTAATTACTCCACGAGAATGTCAATTAAAAAACTTGAAGACGTCATAAACAATATGTTTGCCAAAACAATCAGATATGAGAAATAGTAAATAAATCTGGAACTCTGTAAAAAACAGTTTAAATACCTTATGAATTAATTAACTTCAATTTCCTAAGACTACTCCCTTCTCAGATTTTAAACAAATAAGATAATCTATCGCGTTTCCATCGCCAAAAATAGCCATATGCGATAACTTTCTAGATGTAGTAGCCATGCTCGAAGTGGCTACTCTATGGATGCTTTTATTACGTAAGTATGATAATTACTTTCAAATTGGGTAAGATCTTGATATTTATTTTAATATAAACACAAATATTTTGAGATATAAATTTTTAAAAAAAATAGTCTTGCTTAAAATAGAAAATAAATAAAAAAAAATATAAAAAAACGATGTAGTAGTATTATAATCTTTCGTTTAGAAACTTAACTGTTTCCACTTATGTTTATATAGTTCTTTTCAGATTTCGATTTCCCTTATCTTTTAAAAGTCGCAAATCGTGCTGAATATGTTTCTTTGACATTCGAGCTAAAATCTTTCGGCTAACTAACTCTGTGTAAGCTTATAGAGGAACATGTACACAGACGCATCATGAGTTTTGTGAATCAGATTTAGGTAAGTAATGTTTTTCAGCTGTGGTTTTTCAGTCACTTATCTTTCTGTTTTTAGGTATTCAATTAAAAGTAATATTTCTGTGGCATTATGCTTCATACATTTTCACTAACTTTCTCAGTTCATTGCTGTTTTTGAAATTTTGAATTTACTTTTGATGTTCTAATGCTGAAGCATCGTTTGTAATTGTAAAAAATAACAAACGTTTTAATCAAATGTAGTGAATTACATACAACATTAAGAAGTTTAGCCGTTTGATTATTTAAAATTTTTTGCATTCATAAAAATCTAAGTAATATATTTCCCTTTCTATAGAAAGGAAATATTTTGAGTAATTTAAATATAATATTAGCTGTTTTTCAGTTATAACAGAAAAACAGAAAATATTATATAAGAGAAGGCTTACAACTACTTAGATTAAATTATCATCTTATCCCCAAAATTTTCACCTTCAATCTGAAAGCAAAAAATGATTAATTCAAAATAAAGTTTGAAAATTATTAATTAAATTGAATTGATCTTGGAATCTCAGTTTTTTTAAGCCAAGGATTTGAATAAAAAAAGGATTTTTTTTCCCGACCGATTAATTTATTCAAGTTGCTATATTTCCTATTTTGTACCTGTATTTTACGGCTCTACATAATTTTTTTAAAGAAAAGTAAAACTCATTGTGTTAAGAAATGAAAAAATATGTAATAAATTATTGATAAGATAATTAACAATAATGAGTAATGTAATAATGTAACAATAATTTAAAGCAAAAAAAAATGTCAGATTCTTAATTTACAAACACATGATGAGGAAATTTGAATTGGAAGGGTTTTTGCTTTCGAAGAACTATTATTTTTTTTAAATACTGCTTAAAATAACTTGCATTATTCAAAAACAATAAAACACTGCTCAAGAAACTGTTGTAAACATTTTAAAAATGTGTTTTATTTAATGAATAATACCCGAGAAAAAGTTTGGCCATGGCAGCCAAGTGGTCATGGTCACAAACTTGTGACCAATTAGATGAGAGCTCGAGTCACGGAATTACTGAAGACTCTCCTTGTAGAGGAGCTGATGCATGTGAAATCTTCCATGGCTCAAAGTTCTCATGTTTGCGAGGTGTGGAAGTTGAGAGAGAAGGGTATCAGCTCAGGTGTCCTTGTCCCTTAGTTGTGGCTTAAAATTACAAGGTCCACCACCAATAGCCCTCGTGATACTTTAGAGCAGGAGTAGGCAGACTTTTACATGATACGGTTTACTTCTAATTTTGTCAAGATTTTGCGGTCCACTCTTTGGCGCAGATGTAATAAGCAAAAAAGAAAAGAAAAGAAAAGCTCAGCAATATTTTTATTATAAAAATAATAAAAAATAAATGCGCATTATGTATTTACCTACATTACAATAAAAAAATTACACTTTTAAAACTGCGTTTTAAGTAAAATGCAAAATACAAACATAATCCACAAATTTAATATCAAATGATGCATTTATTATCAAACAATTCAAAATACATCAAAAAATAAATCATTTTCACTTAAAGTTAGTTCTCATAGTTAAAGTCTGATTAGAAGACTTAGTCTGCATACTATCCATAGCATTCTCGAATATCTCGGTGTATATAACTACTAACTGTTAATCTTGCAATTGATTCTAAGTGGTCGTCTGTGAAACGGGAACGATATACGTTGTTTTAATTATACCCAGCGTTGAAAATGTAGATTTACCCTGGTAGGGGTAGAGCGAAAGAACGATGTTAAATGAATTGCAGGTTTTTTAAATGAGGATACTTTACTTCGTCCATTAGATTCCAAAAGTTATTCTTTTAACATTGCATCCTTTTGAAGAAAAATAATTTTGTGTTTCAAGAGAGATAAAGAGAATATTCAGCATATATCTCTTTCCACTAATTTGCTTTGCCGAGCTAGTCTTGCAGTGTGTAAGCAGTCATTACTTTAGACACCGTCCCTCTAGAAACCTCTAAGAACTGGGATGTTTCGGTCACACTTGCTCCAGCTAGACGAGCTCCCACAATTTGACCTCTGAAAATCTGAGAGATCCAACGTTTTATAATTTTCAAAAAAATCCAAGTCCTACAGAATTCTAATAAAAATAACATAATTATACCAAAATATATACATTTCTATTTATTAAAAAAAATCTGGTAGCTATTATTATACTTTAATGCTTACGAAGGGCATTCAAAAATGTCACTTTTATTTCATGGGTGTTTCCAGTATTTTGAAAACCACTTATGTTTCTTTTAGTATGCGCTTCTAAAGTCTTATATGTAGGTGGTCACCCCGAAATGTCTTGGCGGTACAGCGGTCGATCGCAGTCGACTTAATGTCCACCTTGGCTTTAGAGTGTGACTTTAATCAAAAATCAAATTACACCGAGAAAAAACACGTTGGATATTTTATTTTGATTTCAACAATAACACAAATGTTGACATTTTTGTTTTCCTCAGATAGTTGCTTCCTTCTCTATCGAGCACATTCATATACGTATATGTGTCAAATATCCACTGCACTTATAAAAAAGCACAACTTAAAAAAGTCTATTGTACTTTTCTGTAAAAACCCCTTAAAGGAGTTTTTACAGATTCAGTTACTAGCTATATGTAGGATTATTTAGTAGACATGAAAAACATGACTTAAATATGTAGAGTATAAGTCATGTTGATAATGCCTTAAAAATATAAAAGAGCAGCAATGGTTTTATTTAAACACTTTATTTATTACATAATGCATCAATAATAATATTTCAATATGACGTTAATAATTATGAATCTAGTAAAATCTTAGAGTATCTTGAATTTTTCATTGAATAGTTATATATATAATTACAGCGTTTTTCAAACTGTGGGGCGAGCCCCCTAGGTGGGCGTGATAACTCTACGAGGGGGGTGCGAGCATATTGAAAAGTCGAAAACAAAAGATTATTTAAAAAATTATTAATTTTCTGAAAGTAAACAAACAAAAGACATTCCATAATAAGAAATAAATACTCAGTTACACTGATATAATACACTTATAAATGTATCAGTAATGCACAATGTGTTTTATAGTTAGTTTAGCGATACTAATAAAAACCATTGACCCCATGGGCTTCCCACATATAAAATTATATACAAAGATTAACACATATCTTCATAATTTGTAAGGCTTATAATCAATTCGTTAAGTGCTGATTTAAAGATATGTGATTCGCTCCCCAATGCGTCCGTTTTCCATGTAGGCGTGCGTATGTGATGTATTGTGAAAGGGGGGGGCAAGAGAAAAGGCATATATAAGCAAATCCTTTAAAATATAAGTAAATCCTTTGTAAACATTGTCTAGGTCTTTTTATTGTATTCACAAGGCCTTCGGAAGAATTTTATGAATAGAAGTGCGCAGAGAAGATCATACTGCGGATAGACGTACATATATGTCTGGGGCAATTAACACCTTGGCTGAGCGAGACGGTTATATTCGTCAGTGGCTCTTAAGAGGTTAATGTCTTATTGTATATTTAGAGAGCTTCAAAGTATAGTATTATTGACATAGTTATTGTATGAGGGGGAAGAGCGATGAAAAAAATGATTGAATATTGGATCGCAGATATTGGAAGTTTGAGAAGCACTGGTTTATTATGAACTTCTACAGAATGTTGCCGAATTCGTCCAACAAATTCAATATGGTGATACAAGACAGCATAGGGACCACAAATCATCATAGATCATGAGGTCGTAAACCACGTTTAGTCTGGGTAATTCGCAAAAACAGTCATGACGGGAGTCATGTCTGGGGGAATAAAACGGGGCGATATAAGAGTTAAGAGATACCTTCATTAGACGAGAAAGCACGCTTACAATACGAAAAATGCATCTCAGTTCGACCTCAGAAATGAAACGGCAAGTGATTGTCACGGGAATTGTTCGAAGTTGCATTTGCGTAAGTCAAAGCACAGCTGGCATCGATGGATGAAGGATTTTCGAACATTTTCAAACAAATCTAAAATGCTGGTGAAGTCAGCTAAAGTGACGTCGACCCGTGTCGTGATATCCTCCCCTGTAGCCTCCGATGTCTCATAAACAAGAAATTTCAAGTAGCCCTAAAAGGAGAAATTCAAGGGATTGAGATCCAGAGAACGTGGAGGCCAAGCAACAGATCCCAGTATATGTAGCATGGCGGTAGTCACGCCACGCAATCGAAAAATGTGCTGGTACCTCAGCGGGCATAAATCATACGTTCTGGCAAGTAGTGGCCAGTATTCCCTGCAGCAAATCCGGGATGGCGTACTGTAGGAAAACAAACTGTTTTGTCCAATTGAGGAGTTTCAGCAGCTGCTACGATTCCAACAGATCTTCAAGAACCCCAGCCCATTCTCCTGAGGGCTACTACTATGATGATTTTCACAAACTAAACGTAGTTTGCACCCGTGGTTTTTATGTTGATTTGTCATCACCATGCTGCATACTATCGCACTTCTGAATTTGTCAGTCGAATTCGGCAACACCCTGTACAAGAAGAAAACTGTATTATTTCTCTGACTTTTATTTCCTTATAACTGACTCAAAATGAAAAATGGATTGCGGCCAAATAAAAAACTTCTAATAATTTTTGTTCTTGTGGTGCTTAAATTCTTTTTATGAATTTGTTTTATATTTTCTATTATTTTTACTTAAGTGCTTATAGTTTTTGTTTACGCAATTTTTGTATACACCATATTTTATTTTTATGAACGTTATGTAAAAATGTTAAATTCTGTAGCTTCATTTGCGTTAGGAGTCATTCTGTAGTTTCCTATAATATAAAACGTAAGATTTTATATATACAAGGAATTATTAATTCTACAGAAAATATTTCTCTTTTCAGAGAGTTTTGTTATTCAAGCAAATGTTATGCACTTATTACAGTATTTTATCAATATAGAAAATTCACCTAAAAAAGAGTTTAATTTATTTTCTTATCTATTCACTTAATCTTATAAAAGTTTTCATATTAGAACACAGTTATGTAATCCTACCAGATTTGGAAAACAATCTTCCTTTTTTACGCTTAAACACGATTGATCGATAATAACTTTAAGTGTTCTATTTTTGTTTACTTTGAAAGCTGTCATTACTTTGAAAATATTTGATGATATGTTTTGAATAAGTTTTAAACTCTTTAAGTACGTATTTTTTATATTAAAAATCCCAAGATAAAATTCTTTAAAGTTTCAGTGTATCAAGTTTTTTAAAAACATTTTCTTTAAATATTGTTCATTCAAGATCCGAAGGAAAACAATCACTATCGTTGGCTTTTTAACATTATTAAATTAATAAATCTTTCAAAATATTTTAAAATTTAAATGTCTTTTAAGAAATGAAATTTTTTATCTGTAAAAGCATTGTAAAGGATATAAAATTTCTTTGTTCTTTCAGTTTTTAGTGATAGTTACTTAAAGTTTGCTTTTCATGTTTTTAAGAATATATATTATTGGTATAATGGCTGGAAATAACACTAAAATTATTAGCAAATATTCATAAATTGTGTGATTAATTACTTAAAATGAAATTCAGTTTTATCAGGTGTATTGAATTTATAAAAAAAAGAGTTTTTGTAGCAATGTTTACATAAAAGCATATAATGTTAAATCTTGAACCAGAATAAAAACCCTATTCTGCTATATTTTATACGATTCTTCAATAATTATGTGAGTTATTTCTGTTATTTCTACAAATTCCCTTTTGAATTTACGGTATTTTTCGTCAATTGAATGATTCGTAATTTATTAAAAAATGGACTGCAATGTGGTGAGTTTGATCAAAATTTTATTTTTTTCATGCTACTAAAAATTAAATTACTAATTACTAATAACATCATTAAAATTTAAGAAGTAAAATACAATGATTAATTTTCGTTTCTTTCTCCGTAATATTAACTCCAAAAAAACATTCACTCTAATAACAGATGACTAGTTTCTGACATCTGCGAGTTATTTATTTTAGAGAATTTATCTGATGATACACACAGATTTCTAAGTTCTGCTTCTGAACTTCAAATCTATCTGATTCGACACTGCTGTCGATTATAGGTCAACACTCTTGACCTCAACTATGGCGTATAATGTGAACTGTCGATTATCAGTTCGATGGCTTGTGAGAGTTGGAAAAAAATTCCCCTCGGCCCAGTTACTAGTCTTTATACTACTATCTTTTTCTAATTGCGATTCGTGCACAATGACGCAGTGCAACAACCTCTACTGGATTGAAACGTTTTTTTTCCAGCATTGAGTGTTTTTGAGGGATTCATTTTACGTTCTTTTTCCAACCATTACAACTGTGCATCCTCTTTTGCATTGTGCTTCATCTGAAACGATTACTCTTTAATTCACCGATTGTTTTGTAGTTGAGGTCGCGGTTCTGTTCGACGCATGCGCGGTAGGAATTTTTGTACGGCTAGTCGTGGTTTTTGAGTGCATTACTTAGACCCGGATGCCGTTTTTACGTAGCAAGATTTTCAATCAGTATACTAAGCTCTGCTTCCATCCAATATTCCATTTCTGTAGCCATTGATGATCTTGGACATGAGGTTTGTTGTCATGGTGATAAAAAAAGCAGAGAATTTGAATTTCTAAAACAGTAGAGTCCCGAAAACTCGGCCCAGTATGGGCTAAGGGGTGGCTGAGTTAGTGAAAATGCCGAGTTATCAAGAATAGGATTGAAAAATTATATTCGAGTGATTAATCTGAACATATTGCACTTCACTTGTAAGTATTGTTTTATTGAGAATAAAACATAAATTAAACTGCCAAAATTGCCTTAAAAAAGGAAAAGAGCAAGGATGAGCAGGGAAACGTGCATTAAGGCACAGAACAGGGATGGCGAGCTTGTGGCACGCGTGCAACTGATGGCACGTGACACAATGTTTTTAGCACGCCATCTATCAAAGGAGTTTGCATTTTAGTTCAAGATAACAAAGTTCACTATGAAGTAATCCTTAAAAGGGATATCATTAACGCTTTTGACTCTAAGCTGCATGTTTTCATAAACGATATTATTAAAAGAAACTACAAGTACTTACCAAACTTGACAATCAAGGAATTTTCAGCGAGATGGTCACAGTTCAAATAATTATCGGAAATGGTCAAGTTTATTATGTGAAGTAATTTAATAAACTAAACATGTCTCAGTTTGATTGGTTGGAAGGTGAAGAATTTGAATGAAACTGATTGCTTTTCAGTCAAGCTTAATATGGATTCAAAAGTTTATTGAAACAAGGAAAAGTTGTATTTTATATACTAAAAATGCCAGTAAAATGAAAGTTTGGAAACAAGGAATTCAATTCCAGACACATTTAACGGTTTGAAGAAGCTATTATAGCCACATTTTCCTCAACCTATCTCTGCGCGAATCATTATTTTCAGAGATGAATAACATTAAAAACTCGCTTAGAAACCGTTTTACAGATGACTCCAATTCAGCAGGCCTTCTACTAAAAATAATATCTTACAATCCTATTATAAGTTATTTGCCATCTAATCCGCAACAACAGTAGTAACACTAAAGTTACTTTAATTTGAATAACACGTATAACCAAAACATTTACTACCACACAGTACAAAATATATTTTTTCGTAGTGAATAAAACGTTTTGAGTAGTTAGTAATTATAATTTAAAATTTTTCCCAATATCACAATTCAGGATTATTTGACGGCCCATCTATATCTTATTAAATATGTCTTTAGAAAAAAATGCCCCTTTGATCCATGAGGTTCTCCATCCCTGATACACAGAGCATTTACTACATTAAAATGAAATATATAGTAGTTTACCAGATAAGAAACACCTCAGAAAAATATTTTTTGAAGGCATTAAGATGTCGAAAATGAAAAATAAGCAGCCGATCTTTTAAAAACAACAACTTAATGACCAGTCCTTGGTCTGCATGTGGGGTGTTTTCGACCTGCAAGGGTGCGATCGAGTTAATTTGACTGCTGGGTATTCGGATGCCATTTTTCGGGACTCTACTGTATTATATATAGTATCTGCCGATCTATACTTTGGTATAAGTTAAACAACTGAATGAAAAAAAAGTTAACATCGGACCAATTATCACTTTTAATCCTAACGTTATGCTTTTTGATTCATTGGCGAATGGATTATCAGGCTAAAAACAACATGCAGATATTCTTTATAAATACAGATTTTATATATTCTGACTACTCTAAAATTGTGAATTTCGCCAAAAATTGGTACATTTTGCTTATGATTTTATTTTATAGACCATCTTATTAGCTTTGGAAAATACCAAGTTTATTATTTTCCGTTCACTAGAAAAAAAACTACAAGAGTTTCAGTAAAAGCAGATGCCATTACTTTAAGCAAGATGTCATACTTTAAAACGCGTTTTACTCGAAATGCGTTCTTTTGAAAAAAGATCAAACGGGGATAGCGATTACTAAAAAAGTTTTGAATGTAATTAACTGTGTGTGTGAAATTTTTTGTGTATGCTCTGTATAATAGTGGAAGTGTTCTAACTTTCAGATTTATCAACCACTGTTTTATAACAAAATTGACAGTCCCTTATGTTAATATAATCACTCTTTTTTTAAGCAATTTCATATAATAACTGAGATAAAGTCCTCTAGTTTTGTAAAAATTAAAATATCTCTTATCCTGAGGTCAATTAAAAAATGAATAGCATAGCAACACTTCAGAATTGAAAAGTTGTTCATAAATTTTTGGTACAGGATGGGCCCCGTTTATGCTATTTTTTGTAAATTTTCAACCATTTTTCCCATTTGAGCAATAATAATTTCTTTTTCTCTTTTTAATTTGAACATATTTTTCTTAAAATTTTTAAGCAAATCTAAAATCAACAAAAGAATCCCTTATCTCCATTAAAAAAAAGTTGTCGCAAGTAGTCGGATAGGATTATTATAAAAAAATAATAGAGGAACAGATTATTATAAAAAAAGAGAACTTCAGAGCTTAGTTATAAGCAAATGATATTTCCTCGTTTGAGTATATTGCATCTTAAAGCATTTCAATCATTAACTAGGGACTAGGCACGCGGGGCTCAGAGTTACCCCAGGTTCACAAAATCGTTAATTCTAAGAAAATGATTTATTTGTTACCAATGATCTTGCCAGTATCCTTCTATATGACAGTCTTCATGGGAACTAGAATGTTTTTGTCACAAAACTCCCTCTTTTTTGTGAGTGGCAAACGTATTTGGCAATCGTACTTCAGGTGACTGAGTTCCCCCTCCCACGACTTTGATGAACATGACAGTTTGAAAATATGACAGTTTTGTCCGTAAATATTATTCCTTTAATGTTAACAAAAGGTGTCCGCGATTTGTGTCCTTTATTCAGGTCACGCACATTTGAAACATTTTAGTTCAGTTTGGTATTTTAAAAAGTTTTCAGTTTAATTTTCTCAAATTATCAAAAAAAAAAAAAAAAAAAAGGGAGAGTTCTCTTAAAAGTAGGTAAGTATACTTTGTCTTAATTAAATTATTAGCTGGAATTACGTTTTTACTCGTGTACAATAAAAATAATTGCAAAAATATGATTCGGGTCACTCAGTCACCCTACCCGACCACAACGTTAGTATCGAATGAGCGCCTGCTCCCGGGTTAAAATTGAAATTTCAAGCAATTAATTATTAAAGCGCTATGTAGTCTTCAAAAATATTCATTTCTTTCAGGAATTAACGCTACGATTAACGTAACGATTAACGCAAACATTTTTAGTTTAAAGATTTTCTCAAAATGTTTTTGGTTGCCTCCTATGTGCGTATACTATGTAAAACAGATTTTGTGATCAGAATTTCATAAAATCTACTCATTTATTTTTTAAGGAAAAAACTTAGGATTTGTAAAGTGATTTTACAATGTTACTCCTCCTACAAAAATTTACGAACTTGCATGAAATTTGATTTACAAGTCCGTCAATCCATGTCTAAAAAAAGTTGGTTTGGGTTTTGCAATAATAAACGATTGGTATATGTACAATGTTGTTTTTTTTATGAATGCCTATTGGAAATTCCTTAAAATATGCATAAATTCTGAGTTCAATTATTTTTAAAAAAAATAAAATTACTTTGTTTTAAAAATGCATACCAACTTTTATTACACGTACTATTAGCAATAAGTAAAAAAAAAATTCAAAGCAGTATGCACAATAAAAAAATGCCTCATCATTTTAAATGAAGACAAACTAGTTATTTTATTTTTCTCGTTGAGGTAAAAATATTTGTCATAGAGATGTGAATACAAATGAACGTAAAAGCTATCACATTTCTTCATTTTTTAAGTTTAGGAACTTTACATTTTGTGAGGTTATAGAAAAGTATATAAAGAATAATTTTGTTTAAAAAAATTCGATTTTTAATTTTTTGACCGAATTTTGTCAATTGAAACGTACGTGTCCCCTAAAGATTTAACTCATTCCATGTCATACATGTTTTTTTAAGTCAACAAGCAATAAAAGTGACACTTTTTACCTGTCTGTGTCGAATGGACCCATATTAGTAATTTTTAGACTTCATTCAATGAATGGTCAATAGATATGCCATTGTGTACTCATATACAGAATCAATTATGTTATTATTAAAAGGTGTCTACTGATGCTCTTTTTAGTTGGTCTGCCATTTGTGATAAGCATCACGAGTACTACGTGACTAATCAGTGTTGCAGAATAATGTTACCTTGATCAAATGATGCGAAAAAATGTTGATTACTTACAAATTCAAACCTAGACTTTGAATAGAGTACATAACGTTTCTCAAACTGTGGAGATGGCCTCCTTGGGGGGGGGGGGTGATAACTTTACGAGGGAGGCGCGAGCATATTGAAAAGTCAAAAACAAGAGATTATTTAAAAAAATTATTAATTTTTACTGAATACAAATTTATACTGATATAATACACTTATAAAATGCATCGTGCAGTACTATACATTAATTATTATTTTAACAATACTAAGTTAAGAACAAGTTGAATAATTACCAATGACCTCATTGGCTTGGCATATGTAAAATTATATATAAAAATGAGCATTTATCTTGATAATTTTTACGGTGTATAATTAATCCCTTAACTGTCGATTAAAAGTTACGTGATTCGCGCCCCAATGCCACCATTTTTCAAAAAGGTACACATATAGGATGTATTGGAATGAGAGAAAAAACAATTAATCAAATCCTCTGAAATAAGCAAATCCTTCGCAAACATGGTCAAGACCCTTTGTTGCATTCCAAAGCTTTCGGAATAATTTTATGGATAACAGTACAGAGAAAAGATTATTCTTCGGAAATACGTATATATACGTCCGGGGAAATTCACGCTTTGACTGAGCGAGACGGGAAAATAGGCCGGTGGCAGTTAAAGAGTTGAAGTCGTATTGCACCTTCAGCGTCAAAGTATAGTATTTTTGAATTGAATACATTATATTTATGTGGAGGGGGGGGGGGAGGGGGATGAGAATTATGATTAAATATTATGTCGCAAGTATCGAAAGTTTAAGAAACACTGGAATACATAGTGTACTGCATACTTTACGTATTTTGGTGGTTTTATAGTGCATTATAGCATGACTAATCATAAACGGGGCCTTACTGGATAGGAGATCACAAAGCTTTTGCAATGACTCAGTGATCGATCGAGCGAAATAAGGTGGAAAATGAAACCAAATAACTTAACCAACCAATTGCATAAACAGGTGGGAGGGAGTCAACTTTCCCCCTCACTTACCAACAAATTTTTAATTTTTAGCATCAAGCATCTCAGGGCTTTCATGTTTCTGTTTTTTTATACACCTCTCCAAAAAAATTATGACTAAAAAATGGGTAAAAATTTACAAAAAATAACACAAACATGGTCCATTCTGTACCAAAAGGTTATGAACAGATTTTCAATTTTAATGTGTTGCTATGTTATTCATTTTTGAAGAGACCTTCCGGATAAGAGATATTTTAATTTTTGCAAAAACTAGAGCACTTTATCTTTGTTATTACATGAAATTGCTTGAAATGCAGTGGTTATATTCACATAAGGGGCTATTAATTTTGTAATAAAACAGTGATTGATAAATCTGAAGATTAAAACAGTTCTACTATTATACAGATATACACACAAAATTTTCAGTTAATTATTTTCAAAACTTTTTTAACAATCGCTGACCCCTTTGAGTATTTTTAAAAAAAAACACATTTCGAGTAAAACGCTTTTTAAAGTATGACACACTACCTTTCTTAATGTAATGGCATTTGCATTTACTAAAACACTTATTGTTTTTGTTCTAGTGAACGGAAAATAATAAACTTGGTGTTTTTATAAAGCGAATAAGATGGCCTATAAAATAAAATCATAAAAAAATTTGTCAATTTTTGGCAAAATTCACAATTTTAGGGTATCGAATACCTTAATACAAAATATTCTATGTGTCATATCTGCATAAAAAACAAAAGTTCGATTCTTCAATCTACTTTGCATCATGATAGACAAGTTTCACAAGATAAACCAAAGATATAATATTGTTTGTAACAGATAGATAAAGTAAATATATGACTGATAAGAGAGCTAGCTGAAACTTATACGTGCGAAAGAAAAACATGAAGATGGCGAATATTTTTATTTTATCCTCTTGAGACCCGATAAGTAATTCCTCAATATATTTATAAAATTTTCTTGGTATGTACTTAAAATGGAACTATTAAATGGAAAAAAATATAAAAAGTACATTTTAAAAATTTTATTTATGTGAATTAAGTGGTACCCAAATGGGTATCGTGGAACTACATGCATATAATGTTACAATATTACAGTAAAAAGTTATATCGAGATGCATATTTTTTAAACAGTTATTTGTTATGGAATTCAAAGAAGCAATTCTTATTTTGTAAGCACAGATACAAGTCACATTTAATGCATCTCATTCTGGATTTTCCGGGCATCCTGGAAAGCGACACTTCATTTGATTTTCTCTTTTTACATGTTCCGGAAAGTGGCCAATTCGGTCATACCGTACATCATTCACAGGCAAAGGAACAATGTGTTGATTTTTTTTTATTGAGGTCTTTCCTGTACGGCTTCTTCAGAAACTTCTGCTTTTATTAAGCTCTCAGCTGTCACAATCTTGAAGTCTATTTTTAAAGGAACTTTACATTGCTTGCAATGACGAATATACATAATCTAAGCATTGCAGGTGGCCATATTCAAAAAATGTGCAAAGACACGCATTGTCCCTTTCTTGGTTCGTGTGGGTATCCGGTAATATGAGATTAGTCTGTCCATCATATCAACACCTCCCATGTATTATATGACCTTACACAATGGCAGGTTGTCTGACATCGACTCTCTGTCTTTGTACCTTTGCCCACCTCTTGCAGCTGCCTTCAGGTTTGATATCAAATGCACTTGACTAAAGAAGTACAGATTTCTTGTCTTTACATTTAGCAAGACAAGCTTTTCCATGCTCGCTTCTTCGAGAAACTGATGAACCTCTCTCCATACAAGTATCTTTGAGAAAGCTTTCGGCGACACCATCAGTACGGTTGGTCATTACAGTGCCAGTTAAATATACGTTTCTACTCACGAGGTAATTTAAAATTGCTAATCCTGTAAAATATCTGTCGGTGAATAAATGGGTTACTTTTGCTGTTGGTATAGTACCAACCAAATGCTCCTCCCAAACCATATAATTGCTTGTCTTCAACTGGAACTATATCAGCTCCTGTGTAAATTAAAAAATCCAAAACAAGCACATCTGGTGCACCAAGTACAAAATTTTTTAATCCTACAGGGTTTGGCTTCGATATTAAGTATTGTCTCATAGGGCATCTACCAGAGAACGGCATCATCTGTTCATCAATTGACAGACATTCTGTTCGAGGAAGTGTCAAACAGGCATTTCTAAAAACGTATAAAATGAGAAGCGCTTTCTGGAATATTTTCAAAGTCTGGATCATCCATATCGAAAAGTTCACCATCACTTTGTACAAGCAAGTCTTGGATTTCTGCATCCTCAAATATTTTACTAAAAAAAAAATGAAAACCATACATAGCGTCGTCACTCTACTTTGATTTCAAGGTACCCAATTGGGTACTTTTGTTTCAAAGTGAAAGAAATCGTAAATAACCACAAAATAAATTTTTAAAAATGCATGTAGAAAAAAGCTTATGCACTTCTTAGTTGTAAAAAAGAGTAAAAACCTAATTATTATATTTATTAATATTAAAAAAATGAATCAATTTACCAGTAGCCGAGCGAGTCGCCATTTTCTTCCATTTCTCAACTTTAAAGCTGTATAAAACATTTTGTCTTCACTATGGTGCTGCCATCTCTAAGCAGGCATTAAATTGGAGTTTTGCCCATTTGGGTATTCTGGGACTTAAAGTCAAATAAACCTTTTTTATTGGAATAAATGCTAATCTACGAAAGTACCCAAATGGGTACCGAGGGTCGCAAGAGTTTAAAATGTGTCTACAATGCTTCTGTTTTCTTTGCATACCAATCACTCGTTCAAAGAACACAAGTGTATCAAAAGGCGTCTTTTTACCATTTTTTTATTAACTCGCTTTCTTGTCTGTCCGCGTGGAATTTTGTAATTTATTTTAAACAAACTTCCCAATAAGCCAGAGACTCGAAATTTAGACCGTAGCTCAGAAGCGGATGACAATGCATGGAAATGTAACAAAAGAAGATCTAATCTTAAATCCGGGCCCCCGAAGGGGTGAGCCCTGATTTCGACAAAGGGCCCCATAACTCTGGAACTTAGACGAATTTACACAAAAAAAAAACCCTGTCGGTAGCACGGGTAGAGATTTGTATCTACTTATACAATTTCGTAGCTATGGGTTCAAAGAGGGACCCCCAGGTTACCATATTTTTTTTATTAACTCGCTTTCTTGTATGTCTGTCTGGGTGTGGAAATTTATAATTGATTTTAAACCAACTTCCCGAAGATCTAGAGACTTGAAATTTGGACCGTAGCTCAGAAGCTGATGGCAATGCATGAAAATGGTTATAAAAACATTATACATTAAGTTTTTTGAAGAAAATTGTTTCTACAGAAATTTATCATTCCACGTCAGTAACATTCAAGGATGCGTTCAAAAGAAAACTTTCAGACGTCGATTCACGTAAATGAGAAAGGTGTAAAAATTATTTCCCTCAAAAATAAATAAGAAAACGGATATATATGACAAGCCCCAGACCTGTTGTGAAATGAGGAGAGCATCATGTCTCTAAAATAAATTCTTTTTTGTTTTTCAAAGTCCATATTAAGTCCAAGAAGCGGGCCTTTGACGCGCAACTGGATGGAACAAAAGAGTTCCGAAGACACAGCGCAGCGATGAGTCACGAGCTAGTCTTCTCGCTTATGTGTGTGTGTGCTCTCTCTTTCGTCGAAACGAATATAAGTTGAAGGGATCTTGTAGTACCCGCTTCCCGCAGCGAAGCTTAAACTTCTATCTTGATAAGAATGGGGGTTACATAGGTTCAATTTTGCCTTAGCAGTTTTCTGCAATTTCTGGTAGTGAGAGTTTAGAACGTCGAAACGAAACGAAAATTAGCAGCATTCGCTCTACCTTTAAATAGGCTTATTTACCCTCAAATCTATTTGCGGTATTAAAAAGTTCACTTTATATTTATTTATTTAATTTTGAAGCTTAACTTTCCAGATCTGACATATATACATATATATTGTTGTTTCTATTGCCACCTGTCTGACGGTGACAGATCGAGGCCCACAAAATTCATCGTGGCAAGGGGCAATGTATACGCCTGTCGTTAGCTTATAGCTTTTGCCAACCTTGCAGGTAACAGTTCTATTGGGCTCGGTTCATACACGATAGATAGCCACACCACCTATCTCGACCTTCAAATTTTAGGCAGGGAGCTGGAGGGAGAGAAATATTCTCCTACTCCCCCTGCACCTGTAGTTGTTGCTATGACCACCTACAGGACATTCGTACCCACTGAGTTTACGAGCACGTGCTCCGTGTGTACTCTGAAGGTATTTGGTGACATCGAACATCAAACCCAGGCATTCCGGTTTAGCGTTCGATGTTCTAACTTCTAGACTTCCCACGGCCCTATATATACACTCACTTCCAAAAGTTAAGCACGAAGATGTAAAATGCAAAAAAATCAACAAATACTGCTTTGATTGACAGAAAATTTGGCAGTAAAGTAGCATATATATTTATACATAAAACAAAATCAATAACTATATACAGAAATAAAACAATATTAAATTTTTTAAAGTTATCAGATAATGTCATACTGGAGACTTAAGCAGAATTATGTATAAAGTGAAAATAAACAGCATAAAATGAAAAAAGGACATTAATTGGGTATGTGATCCCCCCTCATCTGTATGCAAAGTTAACACCTTCTGAACATGCTTTCAATTAGGTGGTCAACCACCGCAGAATTAAGCAATCGCCATTCTACTTGTGAGCAGTTTCCTGCTCAATAAGAGTGGCTGGAGGTGGGAAACGTGAAGATACAGCACGGCCGAGAGCATCCCAGAGATTTTCAATGGGATTAAGGTCGGTCGAATATGCTGGCCACGCCATACGCACAATCCCTTCCCTCTCCAGGTAGTCATCGACGATGTCAGCTCTATGGGGACGTGCGTTATCGTCCATTAAAACAAAAGTAGAGCCAACCGCTGCAGAGTACAATCTCACAATGGGTTCTAGGACTTCATCTTGATACCGGACAGCTGTCACAGAACCCCATTTGAAGATGTGCAGGTCGGTGCGGTATCCTAATGAAATCCCAGCCCACACCATAATGCTTCCTCCTCGGAATGCGTGATGTTCGGTGTTGTTTTGGGGCTGATTGCGTGTTCCTTGCTTACGCCATATTCTTATACGCTTGTCATCTGGCTCCAGAGAAAATCTTGACTCATCAGTAAACATGACATTGCCCTAGTCAGACACAGTCCAACTGCCATGTTCCCGGCACCACTTTAATCGTGTCCCTCTTGATTGGATGGATAGAGGAACACAAACTCTAGCCACCCAGGCATACAGTCCATTCATATGTAATCTTCGGCGTATAGTAGCTGCAGATATAGCCTTACCAATAGACGTGTGGAGGTCGCTCTGTGATTCCGCTTGGCTACAATAGCAATATATCGATCTTCCGCGAAGGTTGTAACCCTTGGGCGACCACCTACGGGCCTTCGGACAACTGTCTGTGTGGTTTGGAATTGTTTCCATAAATGTGAAATTACAGAATGATGAACGCCGAAGAAAAGAGCAACATCTGTGATCGACTGTCCTGCTTCAATGCGCCCCACAGCACGCCAGCGGTCAGTATCTTCCATTCGTTTTCTGGAAGTCATAGAAACACGTATATATTGAAAACAAATTGTACGAAAGTTTTAAACACCTTCTATCAGCACTTAAAATTAACTTCTGTAATCCTTCATAAAGCTGGCTTCTTATAAGACTGCCCTTTTTGCATATTTCTTGACATGAAAGCACGATTGGCTGTTACCTAACATATTTCCATACTTCCATATACCTCTGCAGCGAATTGCATTCACTTCAATTCTCATTTTCCTCTCCGTGATTTACTTTTGGAAGTGTGAGTATATATATATAGTATATAGGTGCAGGCTCTGCGTTTCTGTATGCAATTTTTAGGTAACTTACCTTTTTCTCATAATAGATTTTGATTTCCTATCCATTATTTTAAATCGGTTTTTGCTCAGTATTATTAACAGAAAAGGGAAAGGTTGGTTAGCCACAAAACAAGTTCAACCCCACTTTTATATAAATTTTTTTATATATAAGCTATCCTAAGTCAGCAATGTTGGTAATGCTGTATCATCCATTCTTTTATATTTTTATATTTAACTCTATTATTTTAATTTTTCATATTTCTTTTTAAATTCTGTTGTCTGGTTATCTTGCAATTTCAATTTAAATTCTTTTCAGTTTTAATCATGTTTCAAATTCTCCTTGTAAAGTAATATATATATATATATATATATGTGTGTGTGTGTGTGTGTGTGTGTGTGTGTGTGGAATCCGTTGTCGTGGAGTGTCGTCATCAGATTGAATCTCTCCAAGATAGAAAAGCAGGCAGTCTTCGCGCGCAGGCGCAGCTGATCCAAACCGAAACCAAAACTTTAGGAGAGAGAGAGAGAGATGGGGGGGGGGGGGCGAGCGAGAGGTCAGGACGAGAGGAGGTCGGAGAACCAATGCTGCTAAGAAAGACAACAACCAGGTTCTGGCTGAGAAGGGACCAGATACCCTTTACTAGAAGTGGTGTGACGCGAAGGTCGCCCACATGCTTCACCTGAACTACTTGTGTTACCATTGTGTATGATAAGAGAGAAAGAGACTGAGGTTCGCGAGCAGGCGTTCCCGTCGTCGATACATCATGGAACTCTATCTGTTAGAAATTAGCTACTTTTCTTTAATTGATTATTGTTAAGTTTTAAATAAATGATAAGAAAGACAAAAGCTTTAGCCCCTTGTTGTCTCCCACATATATATATAATGTACGTTATATAAGGCATACTTCTGCAAAGAAAATGTAAATACTATAATTCTTGCTAATCACATAAAGCATTGTAAATAATAATATAATTAAAAAGTGTAAATAAAATTTTTAACTAAAACTTATGAATTATTTTATTTGCTTTACTTTTTTCAAAAGTTTATATGGAATTACGATACTGGTAAAAAAAGAGTAAAAGTGTTAAAATGACTATAAAGAGGAGAGGGAGAATGTGAATGAACTAAAGCATACTTGTTACAATAATAATTCTTAGTAATATATAAAAACACAAGTATGCGTAAAAAATATTTCTTAATGCTTAGGTTAAAAATTAAGAAAGAACACATGTAAGTAGCACATGGCATTTTTTCATTGAGTAGGAATGCATAACTAATTAAAAATATAACAAGAAAATGTAAACCAGATTTAAATAACTCGAATAGTATTCTACAGAACTAATACATTTTTGGTCTAAAAATGTACTAGTTCTGTAGGATATTTATTTTAAGATTTATTTTTATGAACATGAAAATAAATCTTGGGATCGGTAAGCACTCATTTTGAATAATATTTATAAAAGATAAGATAAAATAATTTCCGTCAACAAATTTCGAGAAATAATTGTCTGCTTTACAATTATATCAATTTGTGAATTACATTTTATATATTTAAGATCCTTCACAGCATTAATTTTCTTTAATACTTAGAAGGCTATCCTGAACGTAGTGTAACAGCAAAGGTTGAAAATTATGTCTAATTATATGTTTCAAAAGATGTCCTTTGCTTTCTATTTCATAAATTATTATTCAAATACATATTTAAAAAGGCATTCTTCGTGAAAGACTTTCCATTGGTTAAATTCGTATTACTATCTTGACTCAATATTACTTATATATTCCACAGTGCAGGACTAGAACAGATTGATAACAAATAACACAATCATTTGATTAGATCCATAAAATTGCATCAAATCAGTTTGCAATGAAAAATTTAATGCGCCCGCCGATATGCATTTCTTTTCATATTCATATGCTGAAGTAACAATTTCGTTAAGCCTATGTCACAACAAGAACCTAAAAAGTGTACTTTGTGAAAATATTGAACTCTTGAGCTGTAAAAAGAGCTTTTAATTTGTGTATATGTATAAAATATTTACTTCATTTGAACTAATTTTAGCTTAACATATTATCGTATTTGTTTCAGGTTTAAGAGTTTACAAGTCTGAAGCTTTATTTACACAAATCTTACATTATCAGAACTTCATCATGATTCACGAAAAATTGATCTTGAGTGCTGTGGATTATGTCTTCTTAACGGCCATGCTTCTCGTGTCGGCCGGAATTGGCCTCTACTTCCAAATAACCAGCAAGAAGAAGACAACCGAGGAGTTTCTTCTGGCTGGAAAAGATATGTCCGTTCTGCCCGTCGCATTGTCACTTATGGCCACTTTCATGTCCGCCACCACTATTATGGGCATCCCGGCAGAAATGTACCTGTATGGCACTAACATGACTTTTATGAATTTGGGTTTCATTATAGGACCAATCATTACATCGTACCTCTTCCTACCCATATACTTCGCGAACGATGTGTCCACAGCATATGAGGTATAAGTAAAAATGAAACAAGCAACATTTTTTTTCATTTTCTCTCATTTTCTTTTTGCTACATTTATTTCGATTGATCACTAATGGAGACTGAACATTATGTAGTTTTTTTCTTTCAACTGATGCCTTACGATCCGAATGGTTTTGGTTTAATATACAATCAAAATGTAACACGATCTTAGTTAATATGTAGTTTTATTATATATATTATAGTGCATGTTTGGCGTGTTGAACCGACTATATGTTTTACGAAGTGGATTCAAAAGTACCCGGACTGAGACTATAACGTGAAACATTTTTGCAGTAGAGCGACTACGATAACATTTCTGTGTTATTACATCCCTCCCTTTTTCTGAAAGTGGTTTGTCCCAAATCACGGGTCGTTGGCTCACCACGGTGTCGTGTTTTGTAAGCGGATCTAGTTAGTACCGGCGATTGAAAGAAATTGCGTTTGTCAAGAAGATAATTTATATAAATTTTTTTGGTTTTTTTGTTCGCTTGGGAATGGTTACTACTAAGACATACGAAATGTTGAAATATGTGTGTACGGCAATGATATATTATCGCGATAGCAAGCTTTTGAGTAGCATTGACGTTTCAGAGAAAGCAGAAAAAGTGTCGAAGACAGCGAAGGCTCTGGACGTCCACATTGCTGAGAACGGTGAAAAGGTTTCTGAGGTGGTACGTAAGACGCATCAAAGAGTAGCGCAAATAGCAGAATCAGTTGGAATATCTGAGGCTACATGTGAACGGATACTGGCTAAGGATCTTAACAATCATAGGGTGTGTTTACATATCGCTCCATGCAATTAAACGTATACCGAATAGCAATTCAAATGGAAATCGCGGAGAAAATTAATCTCGTCTATTGACAAAGATCCTTCCCTACTAGACAAAATTGTTACTTAAAATTAAGACAAGAAATAGTGTTTTTTTATGCGACCAATAATTCGATAGAGCATCGAAAACTTTGAAACACCACAATCTACACGTCGTCAATTTGAATCTGCAGATGAAGTTCAAAGCAATCGCAGGCTGAATTAAAGGACTTGTCTAAAAATGGATTCCAGAAATGTTTCGATTTCTTTTACAAATTATGGCAAATGTCTGTTGTTGCTCAAGGGTCTTATTTTGAAGGAGGATGTGCTTCAAAAATTTAATCAGCAATAGTTTTTAAGTTAAGGACTCAGCCCAAGAACTTTTGAATCCTAACTCGTATATAATTCACACGCTTTACGAGGATAAATCATAAATTACTTAAACTTCTCATTCTATAAGTACAATAAAAAAAAGTAGGTGGCAGCTGCAAGAGCATATTTTGAGTTAGCGCGTCTCTGGTACCGTGAGAAGAATCTAATCAGAATGACATCTGTTGTCGAATAGCTACAACAGAATAAGCATTTCACCTCTACTATCAGATTACACCAAGAAGAGATCAGGTTTTTGTGGTCAGTGGATGTGAAAGGTAGTGAAATTCACCGGAGACATGGCATTATACAGGGGAAGTGTCTTATCTCATAAAAGTGTCTTTATTTCGTATCAAAATGTTTAAAAGTAGCTAAACAAGCTTAACGCAAAATGAAGGAGCTGGACGACTGTTAACCTCGGAACATTGACACACCATTCAGCAAGCTCGACACATATTTACAACCAATATGCAAGCTATAGTAGGTTAAGTCGCATTTCCATTAAACACCAGTCACGTGGTTCAGCCTAGCAAATTATCCGAATTATCTTCCTTTTTAAATAGAGTAGGGACCGTTGATTAAGCACGGGTGCATTATTAGAACAAACCAATTAAAGGTTTTGCGATGGATTGGGAAAGTAATGTTTTGCGTATTTCGACACCATAAAAGCCCTCTATAGGACGACTAAATAGTATTAGTTACAGTGAGCTTTTGAACAAGAAACTGAAACCAGCAATTCTAAATAAATGCCGTGGTCTACTCCCAAACTTTTTCTTGTGGCAATACAACGTTCATTTACACATGACCCACAATACCACTGAAACAGTCAATAAAATGGGCTTTCAAACCCTTGAAAACCCCTTCTACTGCTCAGATATCACTTCCTTAGACTTTCATTTCTTTCAATCACCAGACATAGACCTCAAAATATAACATTCGTTATGCAGTGCAAAAGTAGCTTCACGATCAACCGAAAACCTCCTACTGTTAGGCATACTGAATCGTTGAACCAAGTTTCGTTGTGCTTTGTTTATATCAAAAAATAACGTCTCTGTTGTACAAATGTTCTTGTTTAATAGAGTTGTAGAACGAAATGATTTCAACACACAGTTTGCAATGAATACAATATCCCTTTATAAAATATCCTCAATTTCTTCCTTCTAGTGTCAGATTTTTCAATACGATTCATAATTAATTTTGTTTTTAATTTAAATTTGATTATTGGTTAAAGATGGCTAATTTTATAAAATTCCCCCAAAATGCCCGTAAGTATTTAAAACACTTGCAAATGATTGTTTGTTACGAAAATTATTGAAGATTTTATAAATTTAATGTAAATTGCTCTGAATTTTCAAGTTTAAGAGATATTTGTGTTGTAATGCTTAAAAAAAGGACTGAATTTAGATGACATTAAAGGACAGCATCATCGAAAAATCTGCTATTTTATTTTTAAGTTTTTATATATTTTGTTGTAGAAGCATATTTTTTTCAAAATTAAATTATATTTCTCAGAAGGCAATTCAGTTTTCGTATATTGGTTTACTATTGTGTGTGTAAACAACAGTTGAAAAATGTACTTATTATATTTTATACCTTTACAGTATTTAGAAAAACGATTTGGAAAGACAACAAGAAGATTGATATCTGCAATGTTTGCTTTCAAAGAAGTAAGTTCTTTTCTGAAATTTTATGATTAAAATAGGCAATATTCTTTTTTAAAAATAATTTTACATAAATTACGCTATTCACATTAACCATTTACTGTATATAAGCTGATTTGTTTTTTTCTTGCTTAATTCTCTCTTGATTTGTTGGAAAACTTTTGTTACCTAAGCCAAACAAGGATTCCTCTTGATCCGGGTTTTATTCAAATGGTCTGCATTTTGGCGCTCATGACAAGTTCTCAAGTGCGAAGGCCATTTCATTGGTGGTACCATCTAATGGAGGCTTCCGCAACCAAATTTCGACGTTTGAATTTATTTAATTCAAACTCTTGTCGAGGCTAAATATTGTGTTTTTAAGTGCTTTAACTCCTGCAACAGATACTTGTGATGAATGGGAAAGAAAGTTATTACCCCCCACCCCCAACTGCTGTACAGGCCTTGGATCACCATTTTTCTAAGTTGCTTAGATTTTGGTAATAGAATGGATACTATATTTAGCATCGTAAGGCAATCTTATTTCCAACATTAATATTGTAAAACATTAATTATAAGGATATTACTTAAAGCATTTTCAATCTTCAATGCAAATAAATATTGAAGCTCAAATACTAGTTGCACTTATTAATATTACACCTTTGAATATTTGTTCAAACATTATGTAGTGAGCGTCTGAGATCAGGGACGTCTTAAGACTGTTTGAGGCCCTGAGCCCAGAGAAATCTTCAGATTTTTTGAGCCCCTGGGCCCTTATGCCAAAGTAGGCCTTACCTGAGATCTTTAAAAGTAGGTAGTATATAGCATTCATTGTCAAATACTCGTTCAAATTTATACAAATAAATGTGCATGCCTCACAAACTCAAAAACCTAGGCACAAACCAGGTTGACCTATAGCCGCATTTCGACTAAATATGTCAAATTATTGTTTATGATATTAGGCCTAGGCATGGACTACGATCATATAATAACGCAGTCTTACCACTTTTGCCAGTTGGCATGCAGTTTGAAATGTCCTGTTTTTTGGAGAATATGTAAGGGAATAATATTGTACCATTAAAAATATCCGTATCTTGATATTATTAAGACAAAGTCAAGAACGAAACGAGAACCCTACTTAGAACTAGGCCCTGGGCCCGGTTTCAGTTGGCCCATGCCCTAAGACGTCCCTGTCTGAGATATCTGTCTGTTTTTTACTACCTCGGTTTCGGCCCTGAGTGAATTCTGCCATCCCTCTCTAAAAGTCACATGATATAATATAACAGAAATAATGAGTTTAGTATTGTTCTCTGTACATCAGATTAAGAATTGAAACAACACCTATGGACGCAAAAAATCCATTGAGATATCTGGAAATCAAACTCTCGTTAGGTTGTCTTGACATTATTCTCAAAATTATTGTTCGAGGATGTCACCCGATCCTTTCCCTTCAAACCAGCTTCATGTTAGTCGGCCTCTTATCAGAAATAAGATCAAAATGCAATAAATTCGTTCTTGAAGTATGATTCACCGCTATGTGGATGAGAGTCAGTTATTATGGAAATACCATTTATACATCTAAAAATAGCATTACTGGGGTTTGATAAAAATCTTTAATATCATCATGGATCCACACCATAAAACCCGGCGTATAACACGCGCACCTATAATTTGAAGCTGCAATGTTTAGTTTTGGGATATTTTCGCCATATAACGTGCACCCCCTTTTTTACGAAGAAATATGAAATCTCAATGCTGTTATGTTTCGAAGTCCTTTATTCGTGATATTATTTTATTCCAAGCTTTAGAACAAAAATAGTATACTTCTAGAACTACAAGCCTTTAGGTTCACGAGAAATGTCATTTCCTTTAAACAAACAGAGCTTCGATACATAAAAGTATTTTTTTTCTTGGCTTATCTTTCCTTTATTTGTATAGCCTTCAATTTATGCCCGGCGAATAATGTGCACCCGTACATTATTTTGTGTTGAAAGTGCACGTTATACGTCCGATTTTACGGTACTAAAAATCAGTGGTCCTCAACCCGTGGATCAAATTGTACCAGACCGCACAAGGAACATAAAATTATCTTCATTTTATTTATTGTGATGTATTTCTCACGGGTATGCGCGACGTTTTACAAAAATCTCTTGATATTTCATGTTTAACTCCTTTATACTCATTTTTGGAGTAATTGTGTTTTATACCGCAGGCTCTTGTTTAAATAGAATTAAACTAAAATTATTAAATCAAAACAATCTAAAATATAAACAATCAAATTCCCTCCCCCCCTCAATGGGCCGTGGTAAAATTATTAAATGTTGACCGGTCTGTAGCAATTAAAAGGTTGGGGATCACTGGTATAAATGATTGTGATGAGTTATCACTTGTCAAAAATAATATTGGTTTTTTTTTGTTACAAGAAAGCTTATTTTGAAGAAAAATGATACATGAAGTGTATTATATGGAATGGTCGGGTTTTAAGGAATAGGTGGTTTAAATCATAGGAAAACTAATCAAAACTTCATAAAACATAGTTAATTTTAATATGAAAGTCATATTTTTAAGAATATTTGAAAGTCATTTCTGTTGCGAGTCGATTTACAAAAGTCACCATTATAATCTTTCACTATCAATACCTGGTATTATGGTATACTAAATATTCCATAAATCCCGACACGCCATCTTGGAAAATGAACCTTTAAACTGAAGGGCAAAAAAAACATTTTCAGTTAAAAAGAGACCATACTATTACAAACTACAGTTCCTTTAGTGTACATTAAGCTTTTCCTTATGTTCAAGTAACATGTTTATTAGTGGGTTAAAATGTTTAAAACAAGCTACTTGCAAAAACTTTTAAAAAATCGCAAAACACACTTTGTCCTGTAGCGAGTGGTATGACAACAGCAAGTGTTCAACTTTCACTGCAATGCATCATGAGAGTCTTTCTTCAGTTGAGTGCAGGGTTTTCCCACGCATTAGAAGCTACTAACAGAGTCAAAAACTCGCTATTCCTTATTTCCCGCCTATTCCCTAATACCCGACTCTCCTCTGCATGTATCAAAAAATGTTTTGCAAGATATTTCTATTTCCTTCTATATAGTAACAATATAGTATAGTATTTCAGTGCTTCAATATTGTTTTATTTGCATAAGCCTTTTTGCGTAAAATGTGAAAAAAGATGTTTAGAGCCCCACAGTATTCTACGGATATATATCTCAGCACTTCACACGCAGAGTATGTCATACCCACACCGCCTTACATTTTTCAAGACTCCATCTAAAACGTTTTCGGAAAATGAATAGTTTCTCGTGTCTTTGGAAGCTGACTTTAAGGTCATATCCTTTGCCCCCTCAGGGGGCTCACCTTCTTTAGGTGAGTACGGGTGTCACAATCCCGAGATGCCCTAGTGATCTTTTCTTTTCCCACGGGGTTTACTGTCTTTGGTAAACACGGGCTTCACGAACCCGGGGTACCCTAGTGATCCTTCTCTATTTTCGACCCTCTTTCTTGTCATTCAATTCATTCTTTCTTTCTCTTCCCGTCTAGATCACAGATATTAAAACAAATGTTTGGCGCGGTATAGCCGAAATCGGCTCTTGCGCCAATAAACCCCAAAATCAATCATATCATTTGCGTGGCTTTAGCTTATAGGCGAATTCTAATGTATATTTTTGGATACTACCTCTTCGGGTATGTTATTCCCTGCGCTTGAATCACCGTTAAAGTTCTAAAGAAATTATCACGCCTTAAAACCTTTCTTATACAATAGCGCATAACTGCAGTTATAATGAAGAAATGTGATATTTAAGTAATTTAATAGATACAGTATTTAATAGATGTAGTACAACACTATTTTCGGATGAAGAAAAACTCTTTGAGGGGATGATATAGAAGCATCAATTGATGAAGAATATAATAGTAAGTATGATTCTTCTACTGAAATCTATCCAGATAATTTAACTGAGGGAACTATTATCGTCCTTGATAAAATGACCACATCATATTCAATGGCTAGAAAATGTAATCGCTAGCCTATGATAATTTCTTTTTGTGTTGTTGAACGTCGTGACAGTAAATGTGCAAATTATTTTGTTTAGTAGTCAGAAACCACCTACTAAACATTGAGCCAGACGCTGATTTCTGAAGTATTTTGGATTTCAATTTACAGAAGAATGTAAAGAATGTAGAAACCAGCCAGCAAGGCTTCTACGAAATTTTAAAAAAGTTCAGATCCAATGAAAGCATCGTATTCACTCGCGACGAAGACTAAAGAAGTGTATAAACAGTACTAAATGCCCTAATAAAAAGAACAGAAAAACTAAATTTACGCGTTAAAAGTATAAGAGAAGTAACATATGGTAAAAACAGAATGTAAAAACCCTTAGGTATGATATACCCTGCGCGTGAAGTTAAGGTCGTTTTTTTGCGTGTGAAGTGCCGTGATATATGTATGTGGAAAAAATAGATGTTCCGATACGATAACGAGTGGCAAAAATTATATCCTGTTGTTGAAACTTCACTGAAATATGTTGGAATGTTGTTGGTGTTTAATGTAATTTTGAAAGATATAGAGCTGATTTTTACATTGCACATAGTTTTGGGAGTGGTAGAATTGAAAATTTTTTTGGGGAAATGTTCTGGTTAATGAATAATTATTTGCTCCATGGATTTTTAGGCATGCTCCACACTCCGGACAAATGTCGTTATTAACGGAATGAATACCCTCTTATTGAAAAATACAGACTTTTAATACAATAAAATATGTTTTTTTCTTTATAGCTTCTTTTCACTGCTGCCACACTCTACGCACCAGCATTAGCTTTAAGCGCAGTCACCAATTTGTCTGTGTGGATGTCCGTGATAGTCATAGGAGTTGTTTGCACATTTTATTGCACACTGGTAAGTATCGATTAATAGCTTAAAATGTTTTTCAAAGTAAATTAATTTAGTATAGTTTTTCTGGTTCTCTAATACAGCGGTCACCAAAATTTTTAAAATCACGTACCAGTAAATTCATAATTTATATCGTACGGACCCCTAATAGAATTTTTCAAGTGTTAAGTGTATTTAAAAAGAAGATGTGGCCGTGTCATGGACACATCCGTGTGTTGCACATGAATACGTTGCGTAACGGGAAATATTTTTTATAAAAATGTTATTACTAATGTGTATGTCATAATCATATTTGAACACTTAGAAATTCTCCGGGTTTCCATGTTTTTTTATGATAGAAAATCTGTAACATATGTTGCGGATTTAAATTCGGTAAACCATGCTACAACTTTCGTCTTGTTCTTCTAGTGAAACCATATTGAAAAGAGAATGTTGCAAAAGGAGGATCCATCTGTTTTGTATTTCATTAAATAAAAACTTTAATCATGCAACACTCTGGAGCTACTCTTGGACCCGGCTGCAGATGTGGGAGGAATTGAAAGACGATTTGGCATAATACGTTTTAACTATTTATTCAGCCCACTAATCATCACAGACACACTTCAATTAATCCAGTAAGATGAGATTGTGTTCCCAGAAAGAGCAGAGGGAATTTTGCTACGAGAGGCGCGAATTCTGAGAAGACTTCTACTAAATTGATCTACCTTTTATGGATCAATCCAATACTCCATTTGATTTACAATGCAGCTATCTGACCAATCTTCACTTAAATATCTTTAACAATTTAAAGCCGAAACGCGCTATCAATATAACTAACACCTGATAGGGCGAAATCCTTCATTATCTTCAGCTTCTAAAAATTTCATTCTCCAGGCAACTCCGTCTAATCACTCCTCTACCTTTCTTACTAGCTAGAAAACCTATACTATATAGAACTGACCTAATCTGTTTATCACTGTATCTTCCTCCAAAAGGGTTGGTAGGAATTGATAACCTAAAGATTTCCCAAGAGGGTTAGTAGAAGGACTCGTATAGATCCGTCACAATCTTTTCTTTATGGAACATAAAATACAGCGAGTGAAAATCTCTATTTATTTTTAATTGATTTTTGACTGTGCAGCCATATTTTCAGACACCCTATATGTCATCCTCCCCCCTCTCAACACGGTGGGTCTTTCGTGCCGCAGGAACTCAAGCCCAATACCAGGCGACTATGGCCACGAGTTCTCGATATGATCTCTATGCTACGGTAATAACATGTTTAGTGGAGAGAATTAAAATATATGAATGGTGAAAAATCATATGATTTCCTGTATATGTTCTACATCAATATTTAACTATCCATTCTGCGTGATTTTTTTTTATTCTTGCTTTAAAGTCATTATCACATGTCATCAGGTACATACATCATTATTTCTTTCGGAAAACATCTAATATGAACTCGACGTAAGTGTTCAGGATATTAACAAACAAAAAAAAAATTCAATTTTAAATTATTTTTCTTTTAGGTTGTGTATCGCATAATCCATCTATATTTTTTGTTTTCATCAATTAAAATCTAATTGTAAGTAAGGATTGAATGTATTTTTCTACTCAGAATGTGTTCGAAAAGTATTATAAGATTTTATTTTTATAAATAGCATGAGAAAGATTTATATTTCTTTCTGAATAGGGCGGCATGAAGGCAGTGCTGTGGGCAGACGTGTTCCAGGCAACTCTAATGTTCATCGCGCTGTTCGCCATCATCATAAACGGATGCCTGCTGTTGGATGGATTTGGAAGTATCTTTCAAATCGCTAATGAAGGTGGAAGACTGTTTATTCCAAAGTAATTTAAATATTTCATCCCAATAATGTTTCATTGTGTTCTTGATTTAGTTTTAATAATTTTTCTTTTTGAGAGTTGAAACGATGATTTCAAAAGTTTAAAAAAAATTAAATAAAATTTTTTTTGATTTTTGCAGTTATTTTAGTACGTTATTCTCCGATAATTGAATTTCTTAGTGCAATGGGCATTTTACCGGGCCACTCAGAAAAGGTCAATGGGCTACACGCGACCCGCAGGTTGAGTATCACTGCTCTAAATCCTCTTGAAGTACGTAGTTTCCCTTTACTTGAGGGTATTTAGTCAGTTTATCTTCTGTTGTATTCTCAAGCAAACAAACAATATTTTCAATATAAACAATGTCCCGTACAATATTTTCTGAGGAAACATTCGTGCTTATTCTTTTTTTAATCCTATTCTCGATAACCCGGCATATTTTCATAAACTCGGTTGCTCTTTGGTCCTCATTAGGCCAGTTTTCGGAACTTTAATGTATAAGAATAAAAATATATACGTATGACAGCTCTAGTAACACTTATGTGGCTATGGGTAGCGGAATGATCATGATCACAGGCTCGCAATTTTTCGATATTTCCATCCTGTTCTGGGTTCCAATAGTGTTGCCACCAAATATCCTCTAAGTAAAGAACTAGTGCCTGTTAAGCTATTGAGATTCACGTTAAAGATGCATGAACATTTAGAGAGTGACTTAACAGTTCACGTGTCGATTTCGTGACTTGAGCATGATTCAAAATTGAGATGTGGCCGTGGTAGCCTGGTGGCCAAGGTAACGGACTCATGATCGGCGTGTCATGAGTTCGAGCCCAGTGCCGCTGAAGACCCGCCGTGTAGGGAAGTGATGCATGTTAGATCTGTCGAGAACACAAACGTCCTCCCATTAGTGCGGTGTGGTAGTTGGGAGAGGGTGTGCCAGCTCATGGTGTCGTCCTATGAAGAAAATATTACTTTTTTTAATGACGCGCATACTATATAACATCACTTTAATGTCTTGTAACATGTTCCTTTCAAAAGGAATTCTCCGCAAGCGTGGTTTATGGAACTGAAATCTACAACATCAGCGCAGTGTACTTTTTAGACTCTCTAAAATCAAAGGTCATCTTCAAGATACTACTCGTAAATGGCATAAAAGATTTATAGAACAGGTAGCGTATTGTCAAATCAATACTGTGGCTGAACATTTTCATAGGCATAATATCTTTTAATTACAGTAGAAGTCCGATAATCCGGCACGTTCGGGACCGGCTCGGTGCCGGACTACCGAAAATTCCGGTCTATCGGGCGGCAATAATAAGAACAATTAGGTTAATAATTAAACTACAAATACAGTATGCAAATACATACAACAACGTTTATTTTACATTTCATATAATGTATGTACACGTACTGTAAAACATATTTCACTTAGATTTAAAAAAGTCACGAATGTCTTTTTGTTTTCTTGACTTTTGGCGTTTAGTATAAAATTTATTTTTAATGATATGGAAATCAATAATTTCTGAAGCACTGTAGCTAGTACTAGCCTCAGCAAAAGAGATAAACTTATTTAGTGTTTCTGCAGCTTCTGGTCACTGTACAGTTAGAACGAAAATCACTTTTTTTATAAACATTTTCAAAAGTTACGTTTACTGCGATGTGAAAGGACACAAAACAACAACGCACAAAAAAATGGCGAAGACGCTTCGTGATTGATTACGGAGCTGCACTGCACCTGAATTTGTTGTGACAGCTGAGACTAGCCGGCCGCTAATTGTTTCCGAACAATACCGAGCGCTTCCGGATGATCCCGAACTACCCCGAAAACTTCCGATTAGCTCTCGGGCGTTTTTATTTGCTTTAAAGACAAACTTTTGGAGAAAACCAAAAGTTTTACAATTTTCCGGAGCGATGCCGGACTATCGGGCATTCCGGACTGTTGGATGCCGTACTAATGGACTTCTACTGTACTTTTTAACAGAATACTCAAAAAACATTGTTTACCTAATCTTCAATTCGGGGCACTGATGAACGGAGAAGTCGATTTACAAAGGTCATCTGGACTGTTGATGCTTGCAATGATTTATAGAATGTGGTTAGATATATCTTGTATGAACTCAAAGTGTGGATAAAGGTGCAACGAATAATGAAAAACGCTCACCAAAATTGTACTATAAAACATTTTGAAAGCAAATACGTTTATACTTTTATAGATCTTAAAAATCACAAATGTGCTTGTAATTGTCATTTTTAATTTTAACTATATTTTTAAAGTGTAAAAAGATACGTTTAAGACACCTCTATATTAAGAAGGTAATTGGATAAAATAAATAATTATATCAAGCAAATACTGGAAAATTTTATATATTGAAAATAATTACGTACAGAAAAATTCTTATACTCAGGATATCAAATACGGAGGGAGTCCCATAAATAGCTCCCAAACTTTACACAGATAGATTCCTAGTTGGGAGTACATTACTAATGCCCAGAGGGAATATATCTATATGATGCATAGTTTACGAAAAAAATACGATAAATGTTGATGAATGTATGATGATACGTGATAGTTCATGATGGGAAGTTGGCGAATTTCTGTGCTTCTTTACGTGGCTGTCTGAATATGACATACTCCAACCGCTGGATCAGAACGCGAGAGTCCGGTTTTCTGCCACGATTACCAGATCTCACACTGCTGGATTTTTGTTTCTATTGAACAATCTCAGGGAATTGGCGTATCGGAACGTAGTGAGAACACTTAATTGTTGGCATGCATGCTTCTAGTACTCAGGTGAACACTAAACTGCTGTGCACTCATCCAATCCATGACTCGGAATAACGTGGCTGGATATGCACGATGGACACTTTGAACATCCACCTTTATAAATATCTGAAAATAAGATGTTAATGTGTCCAAAACGGTCCTTGCACCGGGTGTGACCTTCTACTTTCTTTTTCGTATTTTCCTCGTAATCTTAGGATCGTATAAGTACAGCTCTTTGAGCATTTTTTATGTACTCTTAACGAGGAATCTAGATGTGCACATTGTGGGCTCTTTTTCTGGACACACAGTATAAATTTATTTTCATTACGTAATCCAGTTTTATATAATTTCTTATGTAGTCACTGGTTATAAGTATTAAGAAAACTACAGTCAAGAAAAGCATATCTCAGGTTCCTGAATACCTAGTATTAATAAAGCTTTGCAAAACTCTGGTAACAATATGTCGTCCTCCAATAATAAGCTTTATATCCCCCCATAAATGTGAAAAATACGTATGTATTTCATTCTCAACTGCTTGTTTTCTTAAGATATTTAATTCGTCATCACTTTTCGAACAGCCTTCTTGCTATAATTGTATTTTAAAATGGAAATAAACTAAATCTCGCTCTTTGTAAGTTTAATTAAGTTTTGAATGATAAATTTGTATTAAGAAATTTCAAACAACATGCTTTTTAATACCCTTTTACATGCTTCACTTATATGTAACGGAATCCTTAAACTCAATTTTTACCCACTTTAAAAGGTCAGATTAATTCGAAATTTTGCTCACTTGTCCAGCACCGATGACTATGCAATAATTTTATTTTTTTATTCCATTGTCCTGATTAGGACCATCAGGATTAACGATTTCTCATTCATTGGTGACAAATTTCAGATCCCATTTCCAGATTTGGCGACTAAAAGATTAAGATACACAACTTAGTTCGATGAATTATAAAAGGGTGCCTGTAAGTTTTTTAAACTATAATTTATTTTTATTCAAATGTGCAAATTAGAAAATGCCCTTTCGAGAATCTGTCTTCAACTCCATCAGAAGTTCTCAAGAGATTTCTCGATTTCTAGTCAGGAGTTTTTATGCATCCCAAGGTACATTTTTAACACGAAAACTTTCCAGTGAAAGATGTGTGTATGAATTTTCCCAATTTAGGATAACACCTCCATTCACCTTTTTTACAATTTGTTTTCTCTCTTGAGAATTCAATATTACTTTAAGTATTTTTTATTTCAGAAATCCTAAGTGTATTAAATAAGGTTACGAAGGCTATGAAAGTTTCGTTTATCTTTCAGATTTACTTTGATCCCGAAGCGCATTACTCTTTTTTCAATATATTTGCTCAAGGAATGATCATTACCATATCTACCTATGGAGGATCTCAAATTCAAGTTCAAAGACTTATGACCCTGAAGAATATTAATAAATCAAAAAGGTAAGAAAAATTTCAACCAAATATGTACCTTGAATGAATAAAACATAAATGCGGAGCGTTTTATACTCCGCAAAATCAAATTAAAATTTGCGGTTAAAAGCACAGTGCTTCTTAAACTTTCAAAATTTGTGACTCAATATTAAATCACAATTTTCATCGCGCTCCCTTCCATACAAATAACAATGTATTGAATTCAATAACACTATACTTTGACGCGAAGGCTACAATGCATACGACTCGCTCAATCGGTGCGTTAAATGCCGCTGACGTATATATACGTCTTTCCCAAGTATGATCTTTTCTGTGCACTGCTATCTATAAAATTATTCCGAAAGCTATGAGATACAATAAAATGACCTAAACAGTGTTCGTGAAGGATTTACTTATATCAGAGGATTTCTTTATTTATTCCTCCCCCCCCCCTCTACATGGAATCACCCCTACATGGAGAATGAAGGCATTTGAGAGTGAATCCCGTAATTTTTAATCGGCAGTGAAGGGATTAATTATAAACCGTACAATTTATCTAGATAAGTGTTAATTTGAGTATATAATTTTATATGTGAGTCACTGATAATTTAGTCATAGAGTCACTGATAATTTTTAATTTTATTCTTTACTTAGTATTGTTAAATTAATTAAAAAATACATTGTGCAGTAGTGATACATTTATAAATGTATTTCTCAGTGTAAATGTTAATTTTACTTTTCGAATGTATTTTGTTTACTTTCAGTAAATTAGGATGTTTTGAAAAATAATATTTTGTTTTCGTTTTTTATATGCTCGCGCGCCCTCGTAGATTTTTCCCGGACATTTAAAAAAACGCTGGTTTAAGGTATTTATCATGTTTAATTCAATAGGATCTCATTACAACAATTGTAACAAATGTTATTTTAAAATAGATTATTTACTGCTCGATGTATTAAGGTTTTCGAACATGTGAAATGACAATTTTCAATCAAAACACACATTTTTGGTTATTTTATTTTATTGGAATGGGGAGCAATCTTTAGGCTTTACGTATATATTACTTTCTTTCTGCGTTACATAGAGACCAAGTAACATTAAATTACTTTGAATTATATAGAAAAACTGGAAGTGGGTTTTTTTAATCTATCAAAAGAGGAAATTTTAATATTTCAAAATCTATTATGGAGAGTTTGATAACGTAAAATATGATGCATGTGTTTCTATAAAACTTTCTAAGCCTGATATTTATATTATATTCTAGGAAAAGTACTAAAATAATTCTTACTGTATCAATATTTTTTTGAGTTATAGCCTGTTATATCAAAACTAGTCTCCTAAACATGTCACAATTCGATCAGCTCTAAAATTTTTATTTTCCAATAAAATATTAAATTTTTAATACATTTCGTAGATAAATTAAGTAGCTTGTTTTAGTAATATTTCTACAGATGTAAGTTTATTACAATTTTATGTTTTAATATAATTGCTAAAATTAGATTACCGTGATTTTTGTAAAATTTACATAATTTATTTTAAATGTTGTTGGTTTAAGTATTAATATTTATTGGTATTAATCACTAAAAAAGTATTTATGTTATAGTAAATAAAGTTCTTTGAATGTGTGTTCGGATATTTTCTAAAAAACCGGATGGTAAAAAAATCAGTTTTTTTTCAAGCAATTTTAAGCAATCATTGTCAGCAAGTAAATATTTCAGAAAACAATTATGTTTTTTCTAGAGCAACTTTTCTGAGCATCCCAATGTTGGTGATATTTCAATTATTGTGCTGTATGTGTGGCCTAATCATCTATGCCTACTTTAGATTTTGTGATCCACTTACTTCTCCTGACAGACCAATCCAATCGGCGGATCAGGTGAGGATTTTATATTTAATCTCCTCTAATGCTTTTTCTTAACAATGTATTCTAAATTTAAAAATCCTGGCAAAATTATTTTAGAGAATTTTTAACTAAAACAATATTTTTTTTAAGTGGAAAAATTCTGATCCTAAAATGAATTATCTGAAGATATAATATTTGATTTGTTGTTAAAATCCTGGTGAATGCTTTTGCAATACAAGAATAGATAAAGTTCAATTAAATTAAGTTAAATTATTTTCCAGGGGATTGTAACACACGCGACCTATTCTTAGTCCCGGCTAGAGGTGTGGGAGGAAGTGAAGGATGACTCGCCCTAATACTTTTCAACTATTTATGCAGCACACTAATTATCAACAAACACAATTCTAGTAATCAAACAAGAGGACATATTCCAATTAAGAACAATAAGGGAATAAATTTCTAGAAGACTTCGATTATATTGATCCTCCTTTTATGGGATTAATCCGCTACTCTAATATTTGAGTTACAATTTTGCTATGGTGACCAATCGTCACTTAAATATTCTCAACTATTTAATGCCCGTAATGCGCTGTCAATATCTAATACCTGATCGGTAGCCGTCTTTCCTTGTCGTCAGCTTCTCTATATTTCAATCTCCAGGAACTCCTTCTATCCATTTATTCATCTTACTAGCAAGAAAACCTGTTCTTTTTTCACTCACCTAATCTGTATATCACGGTTTCTTCTTCTCAAACGTCCTCCCGTTGGTGTGGTGTAGTAGTTAGGAGAGGGGGTGCCAGCTCAGGTGTCGTCCGCGTCACTTGGCCATGGTTCAAAATTACGCGGACCGTCCCCAAAAGCCCTCGTGTAGCTGAACAGTGGGACGTTAATATTCACTCACTCACTCACGGTTTCTTCTTCCTAAAGGGTTGGTTGTGATTGATAGCTCAAAGATTTCTCAAGAGGATAAGCTGAAGTATGCGTATAGATCCGTCACAGGGAAATCCATACGTGTTTTTATTGAAAAACTGATCCATTCTTATAAGAAACATAACTTGTGTGCATTATAATAAAACTTAGAATCCTTCTGACTGAAATAGTTTGTGCATCCCTATTAACTTGCCGCAATTTGTAAATTATTTTAGCATTAAATTGTTGATAGTAATACACTTTTACAATTTTTGTGTAATATATCAGTCCTTGGGTGAAAAATATTTTATTTGCGAGTATTTATTTAATATTTAATGACTTTACGGTGACTCTCTTCTTTCTTTGTTGAAACTCGTTGAATAGAAGGCGCTGCTCTGTAATGCTAAAATTCTGATTTTTGTTTACGTATGGGAACTCAGTGGCAGTTGATCTACGATGAAGTAATGCTATAATCTGTAATTGTATGTTGGCTGACAGGAGAGTATTGATCATTTGGAGTGACGTCATATATATCACTCGTTATTCTCGATCAGCAAAGATCACAAATAAAAGCGCTGAATGATTTGTCTGTAAAGGAATTATTCCCTTTTCCTTTCAGTTGTATTGAGCGAACTCCAAATGGCTTCAGAAAGATGGATTGAAGATTTAAACACTCATGACCAAGTGTTCGGATTGGTACTAAAGAACTCAAATGATCAATGCGGACTGTTTAATTTTAAAGTATATTTATTGAATTGTGTTAGGAGTGCATTGTCTACGTCCTTTCTCCTGCGTCAAGTGGGGTCTTTTCCACACTTGACCCTGAGTTGGGTTACAATAGTAAGTGATTACAGTCCAATATGCGTATAAGCGGGGGCTTTCCGTCACAATGACACTTGACTACAGAATACTAAGGACAACTGTTCGTGCCTTAATTTTCAGTTTTGTTGTGAAAACTCATTATTTTCTTAAAATAGTCTCGAAAAAATATTTTGAAATTTATCGAACTAATATCTGAAATATAAGAAAAACTACACATGTTATTTCTCCTACTTATTTACCTTTTTAAATAATTTCTAATATTCCATTTTTAAAAAGTGAGTGAGGGAGTGATTGGGAATATTAACGTTGTACTGTTCAGCTACATGAGGGCTTTTGGCGACGGACCCCGCAATTTTGAAGAATGGTCAAGTGACGATGACAACACCTGAGCCGGCATATTCCCTCTCCTAACTCTCACACCACACCAATGGGAGGACGTTTCAGCTCTCGACAGATTTAACGTACATTGCTCCCTTACACGGCGGGTCTTCAGTGGCACTGGGCTCGAACTCATGACACGCCAGCCACGAATTTGATACCTTGACCACTTGGCTACCGCGGCGACTTGTAAAAACTGACACTCTATCTTTAAGTTATATGCAATTTCCACCTAAGAAAATCTTTTTTATTGAGAACATGCGGTGGAACCTGTGGAAAGGAAACTAGTATTATTCTCAGTTTGGAATTAATAATAAAGAAATTTAATTATTAATTCATTTAACACGAGTGAATTATCTAACATTGAAATACGAACGTCTCTTTCTTGCAGTTGTTACCATACTTCATCACCACTACTTTGAGCTATCTGCCCGGACTTCCAGGCCTGTGCATGTGCGGCATCTTCAGCGCATCCCTCAGCACAGTTTCATCGGCCATCAACAGTTTGGCGTCTGTGACGTCGGAGGACTTTCTCAAGACCATCTTTCCCAAACTCAATGTCACAGTCTTCCACAACAAAATCATCAGTGAGTAATAGAGCATTTCATGTTTAAAAACAAATCTTTAGGCAGATAGGATGAGTACTACAGAATTGTTGACTAATGCACACGGAATAGATCGGGTTATTAGAATAAAATGAAATTAAACACATCCTAAAATCTTTGTTTTGTTATTATGTACAGCTCTAAATCATATCTTGAAACAAAACTGTAAGTTAGTTGGCCAAATTACAATTTTTCTGCAAATATGAACCGGAAGTATCCCCTTCCCATGTGTGTGTTTTGTTCTTTCAGAAACACATCCTCCAGGATCAGATTCTTTTGACTTCATACTAGGTTTTAAAACACTAGAAGTCACTCTAAACAGTTATTATTTGAAATATGTTTTTTGACGAATCCTGAAACTTTCTTACCATAATTAAATCTGATTTGAATTTTAAAGTATATTTTCTACTGCAGCGTCATCAATCTTTTTTTCTTCAACTTCAACCACCGCTCACCGCCGCCCATCCGGTATAGTGGTTACTGAAGCTGATTGCGGTGCCGTAGGGACTGGGTTCGAATCCCGGAGAAGGCATGGATGTTTGTGTTGTAATCCTTTCTTCTGTCTGTGTTGTATGCCCCGTGTAATACATTGCGTGGTGCACGGGGTTTTATAAATGTTAAAAAAAAAAACACCGCTGACCAGTCAACGTTTGATAATTTTTCCTTTGCCTGCTGAGGATAGGATGTTTATGCTCAAAATTTTAGATTATTTTGATTTAATAATTTTTATGTAATTGTACAGCAATGCCTCGACTTAGCACCCCGATTTAAGCGAATCCGGAGTTATACGATTTTCAAATCCCGTCGATCCCCCCCCCCTTCCCCCTTATTAATGAAACTCAAACGGAGTCAGTGCCAAAGCCTGATGAAATTGGTAATGTGATTGGTAATAAATTTAGAAATGGAATGGATGACGTTCAAAAACTGCTGGATTCTCACAATCAGGAGTTGACTCATAGAAATGCATGAGCAAGAGCAAGACGTTGAAAAACTTCAGTCTTTAGACCCAGTTCAATCAAAATATCATATGACGGTTGGCAGTAGCGCACACAAAAAATTTTCAAGGGGGAAGTCCATGGTCGAAAGTCCCCCAACTCGTATCATACCTCAAGACAATGCCAATTGATTCTTCAGATTTTGTCGATTTTGTTAACAAAAAAACGGTAAAAAATAAATTATTGAATGAATAATTAGCATTAATTAATAAAATAAATTGTTAATTATAAGTAATTAATAAAATTTACGTTATATATATATAGGATTATCATTAATTGAAAAAAACTCAAGGGCTTTGGGGGGGGGGTGTCCGGACCCTCAGGACACCCCCTTGTGTGCGCCACTGACGGTTGGGAATTTGACAGAAAGTTCTAGAGTTTAATTGAAAAAGCGTTGCAAATTTTAGAAAATACAAACTCCAATAAAGAAAGAATTTTTTCAACAAAAAAAAAAAAAGATTATAATAAATAATTAGAATGCGGCGAGGAATTTTACGGGAGAAAAAAATAATCTCTGAGCCGGCACACTACTTTGTTATCTTCTCTGAAAACCCTCTACATCAAAATAACTTCGGTACTCGATTTTGCATTTGTGTTATCTAAGATTTTATAAAACACATTTTTTCCCTAAATTATTATTTTCTTCTGTCTTTGGACTCCCAACTACAAATAACTTATATGTGAAATTATACTCCGACTTACGCGGTTATCCATCAGTCCCACCTATCGGGTATGTTCGGAGAGTGTTACTGTATTTAAACATGCCGTCAAACTAAATACAGCTACGCCACAAAATGAATATTAAGGTATGCGACTGGTTGCAACAACTTTTTAAAAAAAAAAAAATTTATAATTTTTTCAATCTAATGTGTTGCTATAATATTCAATTTTGAAATGACCTTCAGGATAAGAGATATTTTCTTTTTTACAAAAACTAGAGCACTTTATCTCGGTTACTATATGAAAATGCTTAAAAAGACAGGGATTATATTCACATAAGGGACTGTAAATTTTGTAATAAAACAGTGATTGATAAATCTGAAGGTTAAAATACTTCTACTATTATACAGAACTTACACAAAAAATTTCAGTTAATTATGTCCAAAACTTTTTGAGCAATCGCTGACCCCGTTTGATTATTTTGAAAAAATCACATTTCGAGTAAAACGCGTTTTAAAGTATGACATCTTGCTTAAAGTAATGGCATCTGCTTTTACTAAAACACTTGTAGTTTTTGTTCTAGTAAATGAAAAATGATACACTTGGTATTTTTATAAAGCCAATAAGATGGCCCATACAATAAAATCATAAAAAAATGTCAATTTTTGGCACAATTCACAGTTTTAGGGTAGTCGGATACCTTAAGTGATTTAACAAGAAATATAAAGTTATTTCGATGGAAAATCTCTCAAAATTGAGAAAAATACACGACAGTAAATAAAATAGAAGTAATATAACGTTCCTTGAGCGACCCGGTACTATTTAATCCGTAGAACGGCATCGGTCCATGGCCCGAGGGTTCGGGACCGCTGCTGCACAGTTCTAGTTGGGCTGTTAGATATTTAATAGATTGGCGTCTCTGTAGTTTTGATTCTACTTTAAAATTTAATCTTAGAAGTTCAAGAAAAGATAGACTGGAAATTTAAGGAATTGCAGAAACTATGCACTGTCTCATACAATCATCCGAAATGAAGCAGAATATATCACTTGAAATACAATGATCCTAACTGGTAATACTTAAGTCCATAAATATTTTATTCAATTGTTAAAAAAATACAATTAGAAATCGTAATCGGTTGGTTTATTAATTGTTTGTTAACGTCACATTTTAAAGCTATGCGAGGGCTATGAGTGATGAATCTCATAATTCTGAATCGTGGTCAAGTGGCGAGAATGACACCTGAGCAGCCCCTACACTTACAAAGTTTCCACATCACGTCAGCTTGAGGACTTTGAGCTACGACAGATTTAATATGCATTAATCTTCTACAAGGTAAATCTTCAATGGCACCAGGACTTGAAATGATTTCTCGCTATCCAAGAGTTTGAGATCATGATCATGAAATCTTACTCAGAAATCTTAAACAACACTTGAAGCTCAATTGGCGAGCAATGATTTCTGGGTATAGTAATAATAATAATGAATTTTAAAACTAGTTAACTATTTCAGGATTTTAAAACTCATATTTTTTAATAGCACTTAAAACTATTTAGATTAACAGTTCTTATAAAACTAACTAAAATAAATAATTGTTAGAAATCTATTTTAAAAAATGTGGATTATAACGTCTTAAATTAAATTTTTGGCATGATTAAAAAAACTCAAAGGAAATTACTTACATGCTTCCCTCCAAATATATGACAACCATGAATGTGTTACCGGATTAAATTGAATCGACGGAATGAACCGTGATTACATACTTTATTATAAGCTAAGTAAATTCATGAAACAATGGTTTCTGCGTCTTTATTAGCTTTTACCTAATACAGATGTATTTGTTCCGACTTTTCCCTAAATGATGTTTTCAACCATTAAATGATCGTAGTGACTGCTTGAATCTTCAGTAACGCTGCGTATTAGATGTATATGTACGAATATCCTCACGCCATGAAAAAAATAATTTAAAAAGTTAACAAAAGTGTCTACTGTCTTTTTGAGATCGATTTCATATTCTTATCACAAAGCTAATCTCTAATGTTTATAGAAAAATTTAACATTTTTGAGGGCTAATTTAATTTGTAGAGGAGTAAACAAAATATCATACATAACAGAATCTCGCAGAAAAGAAGAATATTTTCAATAGTTAAAGACTGAAGACACAAAAATGTAAAACAAAATTAATAAATTATAAGATAACTAGTCGTTAAGCAACAGCTTCGTTGTGTATTTTATAATAATATATGACTTACAGTATACATTTTTTACGTTATTAATATAAAAAAACTTAGCATTTAAGGGGAGTCAGTAGGGTAAACACCTTCGGGAAGTCGATTTTGAGTTTTTGATATTTCTAAAATCCCCAAATCAGGACATTTCCAATGATGTACCGTACTTGCCATTTTACTAATTATAAGTATGTTAAAATGATTTTTAAAAAATAATCAGCTGATGACCCTTTGACAGATAGAAATGTAAACATTGACCTCTTAAATCTGGGAAGCTTTTCCAAAGCCACTCTCTGTTTTATTTATTCATACGCAATTAACTGTAGATTAACTGCAAGCGTAACCGTTAGGGTTGTTTACCTATTTTGGAGCGCATACACGTTTTTATCGTGTGTGTTTGGGTTTTTAAATTAAATATATAAAATTTCTAAAATTCACAAGTTTTGAAATTTCGAAGTTTTTGTTTCTTTATTGAAAGACGGAAAAAATTATTAAAAAAAACATAAAAGTACGTTTTAAGAAGGTAGGATTACTCTCAATCATAGTAACAGTACTTCAAATACTAAAAGAGTAATGTCAATCCTCAAGCTGGACATACACATGACTCAAAGGAGACATGTGCAAAATAAAGTTTGATTAGAGTTTTTCTTCTTATTAAAGTAAGTATTAAAAATACCATCATGAATTAAAAGATTCTTGCATTTGCTTTCAAGAATTAAGTTCATTGTAAAATGTGTAAAAGAGGTTTAGACATGCAAGTTTTAAAAGGTAAGTTTTGGGCTGGAAATTTGTCCTGAAATGTTGTGCTTGTCCATATGATGTAGAATTCTCTTTTTTAAATATTCATGAAGGAATGCAAATTGCCACAATAAATACCAGGTTTGTATATGCTGCGTGTTCCATTGGGAGATGTGCAGAAGCTGGGAGAATGTTTTGCAGCATAATGAATCTTCGGCAACCACTTACAAGGTTTTCTCCTTACGGTAAGCGAATCTCAAATGATGTTAAAACTTGTTTACGAGGAGTCCATTGAAAATGCTGCGAGGGAAGCTATTTGTGAAAATGAAGGTAATAATAAAATTGTGGATATGGCAGAAACACGATTACACATCATCAAATGGTGCAGTTACTGTGACCAGCATTGATACAGGTAAGGTGATAGATGTCAATATTCTTTCGAAATATTGTATATGAAAAAAATGGGCACATAAAAACATTGTTTTTGACCTGTTGGTGAAAATTCATGGTGTGGATATAAACAGGCTGAAGAATCGGGTAAGTCTTACAAACATAAAAAGTCTTCCGGTTGCTGTTGTAGTAGCAATGAGTTCTATATTTAGATATCTTTCCCAGCTTGATTTGTTGAGATAATGTTTGCATCGAAAAACACAAAAACCCGAATGAAAGTTTTCATAATGTCATTTTATCGCGGGTTCTTAAAACAACATTTGTGCACATTGAAACACTTTCACTAGGTGTTTATAATGCTGTTTGTTCCTTTAATGATGGTAATGTATCCAAATTAACAAAAACTTCAGTAAATGGCAGTAGGACCTGGAGAATATTCGGTAAGTGCCATGAAAATTCTCGATAGAGAAAAATTAATGAAAGCAAGCATGCTTTTTCTGGATGATCAAAGAAAATTAGAAAAGATAAAAGAAAAGAGAAGAAGATAATATTAAGAAAAATAAGGTAAAAACCGGCTACAGTGCAAGATCTTTTTGATGAGGTAAAATTTTATATAAAAGCTACTGTTTTCTGAAAATTTTCTTTTCTAAACTGTGTTTTATCTTTTCTATAAATTTACTGTATGCATGAACTGGAAATTTTTATTTTATATTTCATATATATTCTTGTGTATACTGAAGTGAAATTTTTGAAATATTCCTCAGACATTTAGCTAAAAAGCATATGTCGTAACACAGAAAAGGAAACTTTTTATTAAATTCCTTATTGGTACTCTGCAAAATTTATTTTTTTAATCAGGCTGATCAATTTTTTAAAAATAGATTTCACTTCTGTATAAAAATATATGTTTATTTAATGCACACACAAATATATCTCAAAATGCGTTGCATGAAGCTTGTTACATACAAAAAAAATCATAAATTTCATGTTTAAAAACACAAAAATAGTTTACTTGTTGTTTTGGATACTATCTATGTAATATTTATATAATCTTTCTAATTCTTATATTTAAAGAAATTGTGTTTACATGTGAATATACAAAACACTAAAGAAATTTTTCGAAGTGCCATATAATCATGTATTACTGTCTTAAATACACTGGTGTGCAAAAATTAAGGACGAGACGGTTTTTTCAATATAACTTTGTACAAAAGCATTCCAAATCAACACATTTAATACCGTAAGATCCCCAATACGTAAGGACATGAGTAATGTAAGCAAAACTTACTAAAAGAGAAATCAGAGGGATAAAAAGAAGCTTTATTGAAAAAGTAGCATGGAGCGCAATGCGACTGAATGCCGAAACATCCCTGTGATGGGTGTCCAGCAAGAAATATCCGGTCTTTAGTAGGGGATATGATCTCCCCTGACTGCTAGGCAGGTTTCACAGCGTCTGCCCATGCTGAGAAGGAGGGTGTCAATGAGTTGTTGAGGCATTGCTGTCCATTCGTCTTGCAGCGCCAATCGAAGCTCCGGAATCGTCACTGGTGGTAAGGTACGAGCTGCCAAGCGTCTGCCTAGAAAATACCATACATGCTCGATGGGATTGAGATCCGGAGATCGTGCCGACCAATCCATACGTTCAATATCCTCACTCTCTAAGAGCTGTTCGGCAGCTACTGTGCGGTGACATGGTGAATTGTCGTCCATGAAAAGGAACTGCGGACCCATAGTGCCTCTAAAAAGACGCACAAATGGAAGAAGAATCTCGTTACAATAACGGGTCCGTTGACTGAACCTGCGTCGAAGATGTGAAGGTCTGTACGACTACAAAGCATGATGCCTCCCCAAACGAGAACACCGCCACCTCCATACCTGTCCCTTTCAATGATGTTCGAGGGATGATTGCGGCTTCCCCGCTCTCTCCAGATGAGTATGCGATGAATAATCGCTACTCAGACTGAATCTGCTCTCATCTGTAAAGAGTACTCGTCCCCATTCATTGTCTCTCCAATTCCGGTATTCCCGGCACCACAGAGAATGCCTTCTCCGATGGGCAGGCGTTAGAGGTACACACCGTACAGGGCGTCGTGCAAACAGACCACCACCGTGCAGTCTTCTGGCCACGGTAAAACGCGATATCGGTCGTCCAGTCGCCTGTGTCGTGTGTCTAGCGATTTCTCCCGCTGTCTGCCACCTGTTTCTTCTGGCCTGTAAGGCAATATACCGGTCATCTGCGGGTGTGGTTCCTCGTGGACGACCACTACTGAACCCCGGATAGCTGTTCCTGTAGTTTGAAATTGTCTCCAAAGTCATGAAACGATGTTGTGAGCAATTCCGAATGCAGCCACACTTGTCGAACTGCGACCTTCCTCCAACTTCCCAATGATTCGACCTCGGGTAAAAGCATCCAGATGTCATCTAACAGATTGATTATTCGCCATTTCTCGCTGAGGCAGCAACTCGGTGTGATTTTAACTGCTATACGGTGTGCAATCTCTTTGCCAGAAATACTAATCTTACACCGACAACATGCTTTACTACTCAGACACTCCCCCATTACGTCTACCTGCATATCTGCACATGTGCTACCGTACATCACCTCACTTAATCTCCTGATTGGTCTTTCTGTCCGCTCTGCCTCTTCGTTCAGCTGATATGCTAATTTTTTCGACTTCGTCCTTAATTTTTGCACACCAGTGTAGATTATATTTTTTAATTTGTGTCTTCTTTCTCTATAAATTAATTGTATGCATGAACTGGAAATATTTATTTTATATTGCATATATATTATATATACTGAAGTAAAATTTTTGAGATATTCCTCAGACATTTAGCTGAAAAGCAGATGTCGTAACAGAAAAGGAAAATTTTTATAAAATTCATTATTCTACTCTACAAAATTACATTTTTAAATATACTGATCAATTTTTTTTAAAAAAAAATTTCACTTCTGTATAAAGATAAATGTTTATTTAATGTACACACAAATTTTTAAGCTTTGTTTTCTAAAGTTTCTTAGTAAAAGGTACATAAATATATCCCAAATGCAATGCCCTTTTTTGTTGCACTAAACTTGTTACATACAAAAAATACACAAATTTCATGTTTAAAAACATAAAATCAGTTTTTTTGTTGTTGTTTTGGATACCATTTATGTAATATTTTAAGAATCCTTTTAATTCTGATACTTTAAGAAATTGTGTTTACATGTAAATTTATAAAACACTAATGAAATTTTTCGAAATGTCGTATAATGATGTATTACCAAAGCCATATTTTCATGTATCGACACATTTTTACATAGTATTTATGATGCTTATAGTCAGCTTGGATGACAGTAATGTATCAGAACAGAAAATTCTTCAAAAATTGATGCATAATTTGAGAAAAATGATGCAAATGCTATAAAATATCTCGATAGATTAAAAGTGAAAAATGCTATACATGTATTTTCTGAGAAATCTAAGTAAAAGAAATAAGTAAAAAGTCTTAAAAGTTATTGAGAATAAGCTAATATTTAAAAAAATAGTGCAAATACAGATTGTAATTCATAATTTTTTTGATGAAGTGACATTTTATAATAAAAATGCAATTATCTCAAAACGGTGTTTTTAAAAATGCGTGTACCATTTTCTCAGAATCTATTCAACGGAAGCACTTGCAATCTTCACTGAATATTACTGATATGTTAATATATATACTGAAGTGAACTTTTTTTAATATACCGATAATATTTTTGTAAAAGTCAGTTATCGTGAAAAAAATGACATTTTTCAAAAAATTCATAGTGATACATTACGATGAAAGTTTTTGAAAAAACTAAACAATATATTTGAAAAAGCTCACTTCAGTTTAAATAAAAAAAGTCTAATTAATATACAGAAAAAAATTTAAGTCTGTACATTTAATATTTTATGAGAAAAGGCACATAAAAATGCTCAATTTAACATTAGCGGGATAGGGGGTACCGACTTACCTTAAGCTTTTGATTGTGCTTAAATATATTTTTAAGGCTTCCACTTTTTAATTTAAAGAACCTGACTTGAATTTCTAAATAAAGCACATGCATTTGTTGTGGCTCCGTAACCCGACCTTTTTGGTATCGATTTTCGTATAACTCGCATTTATAAAATTTCTACTTCACGAAAGAAATATGCTTGCCAAATTTCAAATGTATTGGTCTACTGTTCAAATGTGTTTTTTTTTTATCTTGCAACTCATCCAACCGTCGAATGGAAATTCGATTTCCACAAAACCCGTTCTTAAGCATTGCCAAAACAGAATCATTTTCTAAGCATGATCTGTAACGGTTTTTTACTATTGGTTGCATATCACAGGATTTGATGACTTCGCACAAACGAGAACCAATTCATCCTTTATAACAAAAAGATCTTAGGAAAAAAATCATTAAAAATAAATTTATGTTTTTTCTCCCCATCGTAATATATTTAAGGCTCCTTTGAAACAGAAACAGAGTGCTCCCTGAGAAATTCTGATCAATGGAGCGAATTTATGTAAGTTATAAATATACAAACATTCAAATTTAAATAAAAGGCGGCGATTCTAAAATTTTCAATATTTATGACCCAATATTCAGTTGTAATTTTCATCGCGCCCGCATACAATAACAATGCATTGGATTCAATGATAATAATATACTTCGAAACTAAAGCTACAATATGACTTTAATCTCTTAGTTGCCACCGGTGTATAGAAACGTCTCGCTCAGCCAGTGCGTTAATTTTATATATATATATATATATATATATATATATATATATATATATATAATTAAAGACAGTACAAAAAATGAATGCAATACTTATCCATTAATTTCAACCCAATTAATATTATCGAAAAGTAATTCGCTTTCAAAAATGCTTTAAAGATAAATAAGATAATTAAGTTAGATGATTCAGCGCAGAAAGGGGCTGAGATGAAAATACCTCCCTAGTTGCTCCAAGTTTAGCACAAGCGGAAGATCTTCAAACAGCAACAAGGAACAATTCTATTTATGTAATTAATCGTCTTGGGTGGTCTGTGAGTAATTAAAATGTAAATTAAACTGAGTAGAGGTTAACAACAGTCGCATTCCGATCCAATAGATCATACAGGAGTTCCACAACTGTTTCATTGTGGAATAAGTTGTTTGTAACAAGAGTTCGACGAAAAGGAACTCAGAGTTGAAAAGTCGAGGTAATTTGGCATAGTTTTGCATAACGTCCCGGTCTGCTTCCTGTCTTTTGAATGCAAACACAGTTCACTTCTTGTTTGATGAGGTAACACAGGTAAAGAACAATTTATATGATTGAAAAATAAAAGTAAAATTTTTCTTTCCTTAGTGGAAAAAACAGGTAATATAAATTTTTTTTTTATATTACCTGTTTTTTCCCTACTTACATAAAAAAAAAAATAGTTCAGTTACTTTTTATTAAATAGTTACAATTAATATAAATATGTATATACATATGACAGAATCACAACATTAAATGGCAATTAATTTTTATTAATTATCATTAAAGTATCGTATTGTAATCCAAAACAATCATGTATACAAAATTTCAGTTCAACTGAATACTTTGAAACGTGAGGAAAAATAATCTTTTAAAGTTTTGTCCCAATTCGCAGAAAATGAAGCCAACGTGGCTGTTTCTGTAGTTCTTTAACTAACTAATTTCAGTCAAATTAAATTATCGTATTGTTACCCAAAACAATATTGTACAGAAAATTTCTGCTCAAATGAGCTCTTTAAAATACGAGAAAAAAACCTTTTAATGTTTTGACACACGTCGCCAAAATGGTTGCTAAGTCACCAAAAATGAGGCCAACATAGCTATATTTGTAATTCTTTGAATAATTAGTTTTGATCAAATAATTTTTATTAATTATGATTAAATTTTTGTATTGTCATCCAAAATAAACGTGTTTATAAAATTTCAGCTCCATTGAGTACTTTTAAATGCATTTTATTGAAGTTTGAAAATTTGAACAAGATAAATATATGTATATATAAATAAATATATAGAGAGAGTTAACTAATAGTAGGAAATGAATAATATTCTTTAGTATTTTAAATAATTTTTTGAAAGAAGCGTTTTTTTTTTCTCTTCTAAAAATTTTTTACAATTGTTTATGGTAGCGTATAGTCATATATTTATGACATATGGATTAATTCTTGATTCTAATTCCGTTATTCAATTTTTTTTTGAAAAGTAACCAAATAAACGTTTTGACAAATGTATCATTATTTAAAGTTCATTTATCTCGAGGAAAACAAAATTTATAGATTATTCTTTAATTTGTTTTGGATTGAATTTTAATTTACATCACATTCCGAATTAATTCGAGGACCATTGAGAAAATCCTTCATTATTCTGAGCCGCAGTTAAGTGACGTATACGACAATTGAACTGGCATCACCTCTCCAGAGTTCCACTTCCCGCCAGTGTGAAAACTTTCAGCTTCGACATATTTAACATGCATCAATCCTTGTAAATGGTGGGTCTTCAATGATTGCAGGTTTCGAACCTGTGACTCTCGATAACTGCGGCCACGTGATCACTATCTTGACTACTTGGCCACAGTTGCCTCGTGGTATGCTTCAGTTCATATAGGTCTATAAAGGTTGAAGTAGAAATTTATTTTACTACTTTTGTAAACAGAGCAACGAATGTAATTTTTACGAAGTTCATACAACTGTGTCAAGAGCTGAAATTTAAAAATCTAGCTATTGAAAAGAGCCAATAGAAACAAGGGATGCAGTTATACTTCTTAAGGCTTGTACTTATTGAAGAAGTATCAATTATATAACGATTTTGAAAAGGCGATCAGGATGTGGATAACTATCTTGTCTTTCCATTTAAAAAAATAATAAAATGTTTTGATGCAACAGGCAATTTTAAAGGATAAAAAAAAAACTTTAGACATTCTCGAAATCATGCATAAAAAATGAGATAAAAATCGCAAGTTAAAAAGAATATAACTTCTTAATTGAAAAAGATAGGTTACTCTTAGTTTTATAAATGTGAGCTTAAAATTAGTAATAAATATACTTAATCGAAGGAAATAATTATTACTTCTGGTTTTTAAAGGATTCTAAAAATTAAATAGGAAACAAAATACACCTTCCAAAATCAAAATACCAATTTAAATTTTAAATAAAAAACCAATAATCTGAAAGAAATTGAAAAAAAAAAGAAGATTCTATCACATTTGTGATATGTACTAATAAACAATTGTAGTTTATTGAATTTACGTCTATATATATAACTCAAGGGTTATTGGTGAAAGACTCCGTAATGCTGAACCACGATCAAGTTACAACGACGAAGCTTGAGCTGCCACCCCCTCTCCTGCCTACCCAATCTAACCAATGGGAGGACATTGAGCCTCCACAGATTTAGCGAGCCTCAGCCATTCTAAATGATGAGGCTTCTGTGATACAAGGACTTTACTAGAATTTCAGTGGCCGTTCAGCATTTCACTCTATTTGAAAATTGAAATTTCCTTAACGACTAAACATTTATTTTAAGCTGAATTCATGGATACATTTCATATCAAATAGAATTATAAAAATACAAAAAAATTCCATAAAAACATTTTTCAAATGTTTTTTCTATTAAAACTTTCTTATGCGTTCTTTGAAATATAAAATACAAAAACAAAAAAAAGCATCAGATTAAAATAATCAAAAACTATCTTGAAGGGCTCTGTTTTTCATCTACATTCTGTCAAAGTTTATTATCTTCCAGAGCAGAAGTTGGCATCCTTTTAGCTGTAGAGTTCCAAATCAATCAACTATATGATTCAGCGTGCCATACATACGACATTCGATTGAACATGAAACAATTCGATTTTAGCGATAATACATCCAGAGTTACTGAATAGAGGGGATTAAAATAAATTTATAGTTTTATTGTATATTAAATTTGTATCATTTACAGTTATTTCTTATCATAAAAATAAACAACATGAAATATAAATATTTCTTCAACAAAAATTAAAAATGTACATATATTGCGTATTTTTAACATATATTTTAAAATAAGAAATAGACAACAAAATATGAATTAAACAAAAGATAAAAAAATTTTAATGCGAACCTAGTGACATCGCTCTACTTTCATTTCACAAAATCAGGGGTTGTGACTCAATTTGACACGATTCTGATTCTTCAATTTATTTGTGATGAGAAAATATTTTTCATATGAGGAAAGAATTTTTACTCAGATATGTAGAGCCAAAAGAGGAAAGTAGAGAGAGTACATGAAATTTTCTCTCTTCAAACAATTAAATCTCTCCATCAATGACATTCAATAGTTTACATAATAGCTGTAAATTTATCTTTAAAGTTATCATTCAGATTTCTTCAGGAATTCCGTAAACATCCAAAATTTTGAAGATGTTTCTCAAATAAAGTCCATTAGAAATTTATGAACTTCCATACCCTCTAAAATTGACTAATTTGTGTAGTAGTGCATAGTGCCACTTGTGGCACGCATGCCATAGGTTGCCGGCCCCTGTTCCAGAGAAACTTAGATAATCTTCTAATTTTAGATCACTTATGATATAAGTAATTACATTATCATTTTGCTAATGGGAAAAATTATAGTTTCTTAACTCGTATTTACATAATTGTTCATAAAATATTTCATAACAGTCACACGCGTTATTTATTCTTCGATAAATCTAAGGATGAAAGTAAGTTTATCTCTATCATGAAGAATTATGACAGTACATGACAGCTAGTGGCAGTAAATAAAATGTTAATTTCCCTCCTAATTTCTTCCATGCTCCTGACTAAATCACACAAAACTGTAACCATAACTATTAAGGAAGTCGTGAATCTATTAAATGGAGATTGTTGTGCGCGTGTAAACTTCCTGTATTATTCTTATTTATGCGTAGCTGTTAATATGCAAAGAACTCTTCGCATAATATAAAGCAATAATTAATTTAAACCAATCTGTGTATGGTTACTATTATTTTATTTACTGTGATATTTTTCAGGTAAAATAAGCCTATCCATGTATGATTATTATTTACTATGATATTTTTCAGGTAAAATAAACCTATTTGTGTATGAATACTATTACTTTATTTACTATGGTATTTTTCAGGTAAAATAAACCTATCTGTGTATGGTTATTATTATTTATTTTACTATAGTATTTTTCAGGTAAAATAAGCCTATCTGTGTATGATTACTATTATTTTATTTACTATGATATTTTTCAGGTAAAAATAAATCCTACGAAGGTGACTGACTACGTTCAGAAAAGGAATTTTGAAAAAAACGTATGATTGTATGTTTTGCTTTTGGTATTTAATGTCAGTTGAATTTGAATATACGAGGGGTATGTTTTGAGTAAGGTCCCTTGGTGCGTGTAGTTCCCTAGTTCACGCGTACTCCGCAATGAGCCCCTGCGTCATTGACCAGCATCCTTTGCGAACACACTCGTGCCATTTCCAGCTCTGTAGCAGTCGTGTACGCTTCACTGTGCGTCTTTAAAATGTTTAAGGTCGCACGCCAAGTGGGAGACTGGTCTGTTATCCGTTTTTTGAGTGCGAGAAACATGTCGACTGCAGACATTCATCGTCAAATAACAGAAGTTTATGACACTGAAGCAATGGCTGACAGCAAAGTTCAAAAATGGGCCAGGAAGTTTAAAGATGAGAGCCTGATTCACGATTCACAAAAGATTCGATGAATCGGGACTTCATCGAATCTTTTGGTTAGGAGGGTTTGTATCATGCACCATACAGCCCCGAACTTGCTCGCAGCGATTTCCACCGTTTCTGGTACCTCAAACACAGTCTTGGCGGGAAGCGCTTTAGTGATAACGAAGAAGTGAAAGCGGCCGTGAACTCTTGGCTGTCCAACCAGGCGGTAAACTTCTTTGAAAAGGGTTTTCAAAACTTAGTTTTAACGTATGACAAGTACATTAATAAACTCGGCAACTATGTAGAAAATAGGCAGAAGTATGTACAATCCTAACATAAAGGATTTTTTGAAGTAAAATATTGTTGTTATTTTTTTAAAAAAGGAACGAACCTTTTTTATTTTAAAAACAGCCTTCGTTTATATAGAACTATTTTAAGAAAATTATTATAAAAAAAATCTAAATACCATTCTTTTTGTCAAAAAGAATGACACAGTTTCAAAACGTGCTCTCTTTATGAAAAAATGCTTCTTTAAATAATAAAATGTTGCTTATACAGGGTATATCGCTACCAGACCAACAAAATTGAAGGGTGAGTAGTAGGTTCAGGGACGACTCAGATTGCTCGAAATGCCGTAGTTGCCAGCTATATTGCAAAGAAGCAGAGAAAAAGAACAGAAAAAAAGCAACACTTTAACGGACAGAAAGCATTTTATTGAGTGTTCAAAATTACGACCAGAAGTTGTCTGACAGACCTGATAACAGCTATGCATGGAATTCCTTTCGTTCTGGAGGATCCCTGACATGTCACGTATCCTCTCGGCAATTACGCATATTCGATTGTTGAGGTCTTCCACTGAAGGAACGGGCGTCAAGTATTCCAAACTCTTCATGAGACCCCTAAAGAAGACATCCATGCATGATACATCCGGCGATTGGACAGGCTGATGATCCGAGCCACCATGTCCTATCCACTGCTAACCTAAATTACGTTGAGGTATTGATACAAAGCCGCTGTCAGGCTTGCAATACGACTTCTGGTCATAATTTCGAACAGCTATTGTGGTACAACTTTTCAATAAAATTTTTCTTGTCCATTAATGTTCTCTTCTTCTTTACACTATAGATCGCAACTACGGCATTTGCAACACTTGCATTCCTATGTTTTACCAAAAAATTACATTTGAGTAATTTTATTATTATAATAATATTCTTTTATAAAGCAATTTTATATGCATAATCTAATTGAATTGATCCTACATATATAAGTTGTTCATTTATCCGCTCTTTCAAAATCATAATTCCGAACGTACTCGGTCACCTTCAGAGTGGGATCAATTGTAGTGTTGACGGCGAGTATCATGTTTCAGGTCTCGTGTTCGGAGCCCTCTGCGTGGGAGTGTCTTTCCTCATTGCTTCTCTTGGGCATCTCGTCAAGATGTCTGTTCTTATTGCGGGATTGGTGGCTGGGCCTAACTTGGGAGTATTCTTGTTGGCTGCTTGCACGACTACAGCAAACGAAGAGGTACGCTAACATTTTGCATTTTTTACATTGGGATACTCGTAAAGATATCTCCGGTGTTTAGACTAAGCATTTTGAGTGGTCAAAAATTAGATTCACCTTAAACCTTACTCAAATCCTTTAACCCGGGAGTGGTAGCGAAGAGCACAGAGTCATCATCCCAGGCTCACGAAATCATTAATTCTGGGAAAACTAAGTTTATTAGAGTGCATTTTAATTTCATAGATATGTTTTTCTACATGTATTTATGAAAAGTCAATGAAACAATAAGATTCACAAGAACTTAATGAAATTTAATACAAAATTTAACGCAAAATTTAATTCTAAAACAGTTTCATATTTTTTTCTTTTGCATTGTCTTCTTTAGCATCAAATTGTCAATCAGTTGTTTGATTTCAAACCATTTTGTTATTCATTTCACCATTGGAATGTGCGTCTAAATAGCAGCGCGTCATTTTCATGAAGTTCCTCATTTCGGGTGACACGGGAACAGGAGTTGCATTATTTATTTCCTTTTCGTCTTTGGAATCTGCATCAATGGTATTTTTCGACACAAAAATGTCTTTGCCATAGTTGGGGCTGTAATAAACATTATCATTATCCTGTGCAGCGAATTCTTCGGATGATACAGTAGGGCAGTGCAATAATACAGAAACTTTCTCATATGTATTTTGTTCATTCCCAGAAGAAAAACCTTTTCGTGCTAAGCGATTTTTGTTTCACGTAAAAAGAAAAAAAAGCTTGGAAATACACAGTAGTTTGTCGGGACCGTTGTATTATATCATGTTAACCGATATTTTATCTTAAGGCGATATGGTACCATCTTCACAATTATTTTTTATTTTTAATAATTGATATTTGGTTTTAATTGTATTTTATAAAGGTTAATATGAAATAAGAATTCCATACAAAAGATTTTTAATTTGCTGCAAAATGTTTGTAAAATCTAAATTTTTTGAACTTTTTAAAACATTTTTTTAAAACCCTAAGACTTTTTTAAATATGTCTCTTTTCTTTCAAAGATTTTTTTCCAAATACCTTATAATCTATATAAATAAATAAAATTCAAGTGTCTGTTTGTAATTTCTAATTAGCACCTTTTTACTAAATGCATATAAATATATATACGGTACTTATATCAAAAAATCAATTTTTAAAATTTTTGTCTGTCTGTCTGTTTGTTCCGGCTAATCTCGGAAACGTCTGGTGCGATTTTAAAAATTCTTTCACTAATGGAAAGCTACATTATCAGCGAGTAACATAAGGTACATTTTATCTCCATATTCATACGGGAACGGAAACTATGCTTGTAAAACCTTGGGACTTTGCTTACTCCCCACCAAGTTGGCGCAAAATTATGCATTGTCAATAATGGAAATTTTAATAATGGAAATTTCTCACATTTATAACACAGTGAATTGAAACACAGTGTAATTTAGCATATTTACAAAAAGCAATTTTTTAAATGGTTTTTTATTAAACGTATAACGTTTATTACGTTACGTTTGTTAAATGTCAAACTCAAACTTTGAAAAATATCGCCAAGTTGGCTAAGAAGTTCTCTATTCCGACAATCCCAGATATTTTAATGCAAATTTTCTACCACATTTTAAAGAGGGAAACGAAATAAAGTTTTAGCGAATTGCGCGCGTGATATTGAAAATTTTATGGTAATATTAATTGAAAGTTTCATAAAAAGTTTTGATTTTTCGAATGTTTATCACTTTGAATTTTTTTGAAATCTAATTATACAAAATTCATATTTTGCACAAAATTTTTCACTTATACTGATCCTAGATATTTTACGTGGAAGAATTACTTTGAAGATATACTAGATAATACTATAGAGGAAGCCATACAATGTCACTCGCCGAATAAAATTAAGGAGATTTACGCAATACTTATTTCCATCTTCGGTCTTTCTAATCCTCAAACCTTTTGGAATAAGTACAAAAAGTACATGGCGGAAGATATTTTGCAGCAAATACACAAGCAAATATGCCTTTCAATCAACACATCTACAACGAAACACAATAAAGGTTTTCAAAATGGTTGGGAAGAAGCTACATGATTTTGGAATGATTATTCCTAGACGTGTCGACGGAAATGGCTTCGATAATGAAATTGCTTGAGAATTAAACTACGATTTTATAGCATTGCAACATCAAGTAACAGAATTTATCTCTTAGTTAACTCCAGAACAAGGTCACGTTTTCCAACAATTGTTACGCAAAATAGAATCCGGCAGTGGTGCATTCTTTTTTCTCGACGCCCCTAGATGAACCGGAAAAACGCTTTTGCTTAATTTATTATTAATGACCATCAGAAAAACCCAGAAGATAGCAGTTGCTATGGCTTATTCGGGTATAGCCGCGACTTTACTGACCAACGGTCGTACTGCGCATTCCGTTTTAAAATTATCGCTTAATCTTGCATTTGAAGATTCACTCATCTGAAATTTCAGAAAAATAGCTCTCAGGCAGGATACTTCCATATTGCAAGCTTTTAGTGTGGGATGAAAGTACTATGTGTCACAAGAAAGCTATAGAAGCGTTAAATCGGACTCTTCAGGATTTACGAGATAGTACAGATATTATAGGAGGAATGGTAGCTTTATTATATATTAGCTGATGAATTTTCAAATACTCTCCCTGTAATCCTGTCACAGATGAAATCAGTCTCTATTAAATCATCAAGCTTATAGGCAAAATTTGAAAAATTAAGTCTGAAAACGAATATGAGAGTATATCTTCATAATGACGTAGATTTGGAAGATTATGCAGAGACGCAATTGAAAGTCGGTTATGGATGTTTGGACGCAAATGCTGAAGGTTATATTTTACTTCCAAAGAATTTTGTAATGTAGAAGAGAGAAAATGATGTAAATCTTATTGCTCAAATTTACCCGGACTTCCAACAAAATTTAAATTGGGGTCAGTGGTTGCGCGCAATATCAATATTGGCGCCTAACAATGACATTGTCCATAAAATCAACATTGAAAAGTTAAACGACGTGTGGGGGAGGGGGGAAATGAAGAAATGTTTATCAATGAATACAATCATGGATAAAGAACAAAGTACTTCATATCCCACGGAGTTCTAAAATTCACTTGAACTTTCGGGTGTACCCTCACATAAACTTCAATTAAAACTAAATGTACCAGTTATGCAAAATCTCGATGCTCCTCGACTATGTAAAGGAACGAGGCTTTGGATCACAAAACTGATGCAGAATATACTTGGTGACAATATTTTAACATATGTCATGAAAAGGGATAGTGTTATCATACCTCGAATTCTAAGTATCTCCACTGACCTACCGTTTCAACTCAAACGATTTCAATATCCCCAGTTTTAATGTTGCTTTTAACAAAGCTAACATTTCAGGTAGCAGGGGTGCATTTGGAAAATAAATGTTTTTACCGTGGCCAACTATATGTAGCCTGATCGGTGTGTCCAATGCCCAAATCTTCACATATTTGCAACTGACGGAAGGACATATAATATGGTATACAGTTCTGTTTTGAGCTCTTTTAAAGAGAAATTATAAATTAAACGTAGATACTTTCGATTTTTAAAAATATCAATAGCTTAAGTTATTGAATTTTTGTTGTTAATTATTATAATAAATTACATTTTCAGTTTTTTAAAACTAAGATCAATTTTAGAATTTTTAAATTTTATTGGTTCCAGTCAAGCAATAAAAAAATTACCATATTATATTACTTACTTTTTAATGTTAATGATTACGACTTTGACAGTTATTTAAAGACATCAACGCGAGCGGAGCCACGGGTAAAAGCTTAGTATACTATATAAAACTGTGCATGGGTTTTTTTCTACTGCTGCTCTTTAATTTTTTATTTATTTTTTTATAATTAAACCTCCAAAAAATCTAAAAAAAAACATTAATTTTGATTTTGGAATTTTTTAGAAACAGTACTAAACATGTTAGAGCCTATTCCATGCAAAGTTTTACAAAACATACATTTTAGAACACGTATAAAATATTTCAAAGCCATACTTCAATTATCAAAAAGCCTTAGGGTTTTGAATAACAGTATATGCACAAAAATTCAACTTGGAGAAAAATGAGTTTGAGGTTTTCATTCCATGAATAGCATGATATAATATGCATCGAATAGTCTGAAACTTTTATGAAATGTTAATTAACTTATTTAAAACTGCTTACCATAAAAAATTGCACAAATGTAGAACAATTAAACAGTATACTGCAATAATGAATACATAGAAGAAAACGAAGGAAAGATCAATATTTAACAAAACTTTATCTTAATAATTATAAAAATAAAAAAATACACACACTTCAGATCTAATTCCATGCTCAGAGCTGATGAACAACATGTACCAAAAATGTTTATGCCTTTATTTTTTATTTCCATGATTTTAAAAGCCTTCGCGTGTTAAATATTGTACACGAAAGAAAGCAAAATCAAATAACCATTTATATGTAAAAGATATAAAAATCTAAGAACTGTATATGTGCATTTGTTTAAATAAATATCTTAAAATATTTTAGTAATAAAAGTGTTGAATTTCACACACATGGGATGCATATATATCCCCAAAACAAATATATAATAATGGGAGGGTTTTTCTATTCTTCCGAATTAAATTTTTAATGATTATACGAGTTATCAAAATGAGATTTAGTGTTTGTGTTTTGGGAGAATCCGTTTTGAAGTTTTAATTTCATTCATAACAATATCATAAAAAGGAGGCACAACTTTTAAATCTTGATAAAATCCATTTGATCTTCCAGTAAATAATTCACAAACTAGAATTTTTGCATGAATTGCACAATTCATTCTTGAAATGATTTGTTACTGCATATATAATGTCAGTCTCATTGATGCGCAGTAGAAAAATAATTAATTCATTTTTTATCAGGCTCTTTTCTAGCAGATAATCTGAAATGTGGGCGTGGTAGCTGCTGTCCAGCATCAAACATTGCTCCATAACTTGGTAAAAAAATGCAGATAAAGCTTTTAAATTTTGCTGGCATATTTATAAAGAATAGGGGTATCAAATAAGCCAATAAAAAAAATTAGGCAGGTTGATCTTCTTAAGCGTTTTCGCGTTAAACGTATTTCACTGTATGAGTATATGCACAACTATGCGTGTGTGCTGTACTTATACAATTTATTATTGTTTGTGATTAGATACTGTCCTCCCTTATACAATTTATTGATTTATACTATATTCTTAATTGAGTTATTATGTTATATTTTCTTATAATTATATAAACATATTATATCGAATTCCCTATTCTCATATCACCGACATGTACAATTTGTCTAGTTATTTCCAGATTGAGAAGTATTAAAAAAATTGTTTTTCAGCAGTTATGATAAAATTTTATAAATAAGTTGTAACTTTGAAATATTTTTTTTGTGCTCTTTTGTTGTAAAGTGATTAAATAATGTTATTTTTATATTATTATCACATTTCAGACAGAAAATCTGTTATGTATTTTTAACAAAATTTATTACATGTATTTATAGTGGGGAGGGGGGGGGGCTATCACGTTAACTTGAGTATTTTGAATCTATATCATAGATATACATAAGATCTCATCTTCCATTTGCGTAGAGCAGGCATGTCAAACTCAGATGATATTATAGGCTGCAAGTTCAACTTTACATTAAGTTTGGGTCCGCATATTTTTAATTAAAAAAATTAATAAATATATTCGTATAAATAAACGCATTTTATTTAATTGTAGCAAAAATAGAGTACTAACTAAAAGAAATTTAGCGAATTCTACCTATCGTATTTTTATTTGAGTATTTTATATTATTGTGTGCTGGATATCACGTTGAGTAAAATTTTTCCGCCAAAGGGAAATACCGCAGCACCAACAGTGGCCATTTCTATGGTAGGTAACCTTCTTCCAAACAAGTTTTTGCATTCTACACCTGAAAGTTGGAACTACACGATTATATAATTTGTTTGTCAAAACTTTATTATCTTGTACCCCGCAAAAGTGTTTAAAATAGAGCTATCACATGAACCGATCAGAACGGCTGTGTACTATAATTTCTGAAATAAACTCAGTATCTAAAACTGAATGCCACCAAAAATGTGTGAAAGCTTTAGGGTTCCAATACTGTTTCTTATGATACAGTAAAAGTTTGGTTTCGAAAGTTTAAAGCTGGTAATTTCGAGATTGAAGAAGAACCATTATATCCGGTCTCCTAAATGAGGTTGATTGTGACCAGATATAAGGCAAATCATTGATCAAGACAAAAAAGTTTCAACATGAATCATTGCGTTAAAGCTTGACGTTTATTAAAATACAATAGTTAATACTCTCAAATGCATAAATCTACCGTTTAAGTGTAACCGCTGGGTACCTCACGAATCGACTGCTGAAGACAAGAGCAAGAGAAAAGTGGCCTGTTTGGTTCTGCTCAGAGATCAAAAGAAAGAGAGCATTCTGGACAGAATTGTGACCTGTGTTGAAAAATGGGTGTACTGCAACAATACAAGTCGTTAAGGGAGGTGGATAACTCCTGGAGAATCAGCAGATTCGGTTTCAAGACGAAGACTAAGAAGGTGTTTCTCTGTATCTGTAAATTGTCATGTAATTATGCATAAGGAGTACCTGAAATGTGGGTAGACTATCAACCGTACAATATACATCAATCTCTAATCAAAGTTAGCGATGCTATTCACGGAAAACGAGAAAAAAAACAGTTCAGAAAGAAGGTTGTTCTCTTTCATCAATATAATACACGGTTACATGTTACTGCGACGACCAACTAGATGCTCTACACACTGGAGTGGGATTTGATAAAACACCCCCTACAGCCCAAATATGGTGCCCTTGGATTACTATCTGCTTCCACATCAGCAGCTGACACTTGATAGCACAATCTCCCATTCAAAGGGCGAGGTAATAAATAAGGTAGATCCCCACAGTTCTTGACAAAAGGGATCGAAAAATTGCCAAACCACTGACAGACCATTGTAGATTTAAATGTAGTTTACTATCCTCATTAGATTTGCTGATTTTGTTAGTATTTATCATTTTAGAAGATTGTTTTTTATTGGTGGAAAACTTTTTAATCAACGTTATATATTGGCCGAACTCCAAAAATGTGCGTTGTGGACGGCGAGTTTGATACACCTGCCAATGCCGTAGAGGGTTGGTGTTTTCGCGTAAAATCGGTCCTCTCCCCTAGACAGATAGCAACTCACAGTTTTTTATTTAAAATTCACCTGATTGATCCATATAATCATAATACGTACATAGTAGATTTAAATCATTAAATTTTACCATAGTAAGAAATGCCCCTCAACGAGTTAAAATTTCTGCAAGGTCTGAATCCCCTCAGAAAGCAACATCATATCAGACAGACCATCAAATGTAAATATCGACTATGACGGATTTATACGCGTCATTATTTCACTAATCCTCTTGGGGAAACTTTGGGGCCAGCATTCGCGTTAATTCACAGCCTCTCAAGAAGAAAAACTGATATTTAAATTAGTTTGACTATATAAAGTCTAGGTTTTGTAGATGTAAGATAGAAGGAGCAGAAGAGCTGTTGCGATGATACGTAGGTAAAAATAGTAGAATATTTCATTGAGTATTTCACAAATATAGCGTGAGTTAATGAAGTAGTTACTAAGATATTAAATTATTAGATTAAGGATCTAAGATAGATTGAATTAGATTTAGTTATTGGATCACTAGCGCTTGTTCACTTTGTCTAGTTCACTTAGTTATTCATTGTGAATAGATTACTCGCTCTATATATCACTCCTAAGGTTTCCTTTTGTAGTTTCAATTGTGATTGATTAAGTGTGTTTGAAGAGTAATAAAATAATAGTTGGTGATGTGCTTTGTTTCCCCCCACACCCTTTGATAGGCAAGATGGTGAAGGAGCGGTGCCAAAAAGGTTGCGCTCACACGACGAATTGGAGGTAATGAATCAAATCAATCAAAAGTGGTAAAATAAGTAACGTAACAAAGCGGAAGTATTTACACAAAATGAGAAATAGATGGCATTTTAATCCCCCTTTTGGGTTAAAAGTGCTTGTTATACACCGGATTATCCGATTAATATATTTATTTTTATTTTACAAATACCATAGACTACAAATAGAACCTATGCCATTAGTGCACGTGCTCTCCAATATTTTTCGACAGCACAATTACAATATATTAGTTCAGGACCCACGTCCAAATGGTCAGCGGTCAACAGGCTGACCAGAATCACAGAGAATACTGTCAGGTGAGTGGGTGATGCCAATTTGAAAGAGATGGGACATCATGTAATCATATCCTGTAAAAAGTCTAAACCGAGCTTCAGCAGCTTTTCTAGGAGCTTCATGAACCATCAGGAAGAAATTGCGAAGCTCTTGTCCTTCGACACCGCCGCCGCAGCTTTCAGTTTAAATTTATCTTTGAAGGTTAGAAAAGTGAAAAGATATACCGAGTTATAAATTTAGTCATAAAACTATTCATCTTTGCTTTCAGACAATCTGTCATATTGAGAAATTAGCATATAAAATTTCCATTTTTATAAAAATTATCTTTACTTTCAAATAGGTTAATTTCGAATCATCCCTAGCGAAGGTATTTTAAGAATTGGAACAAATATAATTATTTTATAACCAGACTTATTTGAAGAATATAATTTTTTTTATCTTAGAAAAAGTCTTAATTCTAAGTTGACCAATCGCCCTCCTCTAAGAAATACAGTCCTTCTTTCATAGGTTCTGTCCATATTCAAAAAGTGTCCTATTTGTGTGTCCTCCTTTTCCATATTTTAAACTAATCTGTTAATCTCTATTATTCTCTATTCATTCGGCCTGGCATCTCTATTCAGAGATACCAGGTCAAACTGTTACGCGTCTGTTAGAAGAAATTGTGTGTGTGTGTGGAGCACACAGTGATTCTATATTTAAATTCTGAAAAACTAAAACAATGCGAAAATCAACATGTTGAAATTGATAAAAGATTGGTAGAAGTATTTAACCACTTCCCACAAATGAACATATTTCATATGGAAATTTAGCTATTCTTGCTGATTTTACGTCCCGCTGCCCGGGGATAAATGCAGCGGTTGAAATAGTTTTTTTTCAATTCCTTCTATTAGTTCATTCTCTCCCTATATATATATCTTGTTCAAATTTTAAATCGTTGATAAAATACTTTCCATTCATCCATTTTCAATATCAAATATATTTTTTTAAACTTGTACCGGATGAGACTTGATGTTAATACATTTTTTGAAAATATCAATTCGTTAATTTATGAATAATTAGTAAAAACCAAAAATAATAGTCCAACAGTATATATACAAACGAAAATCGTTTGCAGTGTACCTTTAGCCCAATAGATAGCTCGTTAGATTTCTAATCCAATGGCCGTGGGTTTGAATCCCCCCCCCCCTGAGATGGCTAATTCCTGAGAATGTGATTTGTTTCTTACTGTACTATTTAATAAGAATAATTAAATTTAATTGATGACTAAATAGTTACAAAAAAATAATCTAACATCATATATAGAAAGGAAAATGGAAAATTGCAAAGAAAGTCGTTTTTTATTTTTTCACTTAATATTGTGATACTGTGTCATATGTACATACATATTTATATTAATCGAAGTTATTCCATAAAAAGTAACTAAAATAAAATTTTTTCTTTTTGACCTAAGTAGGAAAAATTGACTTAATTTTTTTATACTACTTGTTTCAATTGGTAATGATTTTTGGACAAGTGATAAATCAAGATTGAATGCTGATACTTTCACTGCAGGATTTACCGTAAAATTCATTGTAAAGGATATTTATTGCTCGGAAATTTCCAATATATATTAAAAAACGATATATTGACAAAAAATAATCATTCAATGAGTAAATTCTTGTTTAAATAAATAATTAAAAGGGGGGTAAGGTAATTATAGTTCATTTTTGTTTGAGTTAGTAAAATAGCTCATATTTAGTTTTTTTCTTTTTGTGCTTTTTTGTACTGTTAGAGTGACAATATGAGAAAGAGAGACGAATATTTTTTTTATTTTTACTTTTCTCTCATAAATAACTTTGAATAAATAGTACATGAATATTATTATGTATATTCGACCTTCCTTTTTAGACATATATTCACTTAATACAATCTTAATCGTTCCTGGAAATCGTTATCTGCATGATGTAATCCAATTTGGACCTTACGTAAATGAAATTAATTAATCTAGTGTGACAGATTGGAGACCAAGTTAAATGAATCCATTGATTTACTTGATGGTTTAAATTACTAATGATTTCAACAGGAAATCCTGTGATTAAAAATGTATCTAATTAATGCAAATATCTGTATAAATCTAATAAAAAGCATTACTTTCATGGTTCCAATGATATGATGCCTGCATCTTGAAATATGAATGCAGATTAATGTTTAATTTGTTATCCAGGTCTTTGTCCTATTAATATTTGCAATATTTCTTTTGAACATTTTCCTGCTTAAAAGATATGAGATCACAGCATGCATTATTGTAAGGTGACAAATTTTTTTGCAATAAAAAGGGGGGACGAAAAATTTAAGAAAAAGTTACAAAGTGAATATATGAAACACTTTTTAATTCAAACAAATACATTAATTACACTTCCATCTTTTTAAATTATTTTCTTGAGCGAGTATTTTTCCTTTGAATTAATTTTTTTTGTCAATATATCATTTTTCAATACATCGGAACTTTCGGAACAAGAAATATCCTTCATATGGAATGTTACGGTAAGTGCTGCACTATAGTATCAATCTTCAATCTTCATTACTCACTTGTCCAAAAATCATTGCCAATTGAAAAAACTCTTTCAACTGCTGCATTATTTCCAGGGCTGCACAACGTAAATTTAACAAAAATAACTAAATTTTCACTGAAATGTGTTCATTTTTGAAAAGATTAAAAAATTTTCAATTTCAACATTTTGATTTCCCCAATGTTGTAATTCACATCAGAATTTAAATATATATTCTTACTTTTAATTTTTCAAACATACAATAGTCATCGATTTTAGTATCATGCCTTTCTTTCGATAAAAGCTCAACATAATTTTTTATTTCTTCCTGATTTACTTACAATGAAGTCAAAAAACACCATTGAAAACTTTTATTCCCTGTTATATTTGTTTCAGTCCATTCTTCAACACATTGGAAACATTTTAGGTAAAAATTTTGCACATCTTTGTTAAATTTTACCGTTATGACTGGATTTGATTCTTCTAAGTTTGAAATTTTTTTTTAGGAATAAAGATTACATCAAATCGTGATTTTTGTTGGACAAAATCGTTCAAAATAAAACTAGCCTCTGTAGTTGAAATTTCACCATCAATCTTTTGAATCGTTTAATAGAAAACAGATTCCTGATTATGCCTCTGATAACTCATAATGTACAGGCACATGGAGTGTAAAAGTTAGGTCTGGCATATCTGAATACAGAGATTAACATTTTAGTTGTATTCAAAAGGAGGATACTTGAACTGAGAGGACAATTTTCGAGGAAGGGCAGTAACTATAAAAGAGGGACTGTCCTCCCTAAAGGACGACGATTGGTTAGCTTATGTATATTTAGCCATATATATATATAAAATATATATACGAGGGCTATTCTTTAAGTAAGGTCCGTTGGCGCGTATAGTTCCCTAGTTCACGTGTACGCCAAAATGAGTCTGTGCGTCACTGACCAGCATCCTTTGCGAACACACTCGCATCATTTAAAATATCAACAGGAAGTTGTGACATCAACTGAAAATTTGATTCCAAAGAAATTTTTTTAAATATTATTATTATTTATGCTTCTCCTGTTTTCCCCCATTTTTGGTCTTTATGGTCCATTTGTTTTGTATAATTTTATTATTTCTTTTGTATTTGTAAAAAAGTTGGAATTGTTTAAAATGTAAACCTTGATTTTTTTATGATAAAGACTGGACGTGAGGGTGGTTGTTTCCCGAGGTATCGAATGTAGCTCTCAACCCTCTTCGGGTGAGCTCGGTTCCTTTGGGCATTGATCATCATTATCCAGCTCTGTAACAGTCGTGTAAGTTTAGCTGTGCGTCTTTAAAATGTTTGAGGTGATTGAATCACCCATCAAGAGGAAAATAGGTCTGTCATTCATTTTTTGACAGTGAGAAACATGGCGGCTGCAGACATTCATCGTCAGAAAACAGAAGTTTATGGCACTGAAGCAATGAGTGACAGAAAAGTTCGAAAATGGGTCAGGAAGTTTAAAGGTGAGACCTTCACACTTCTCGAACGACTTGGGACATAACCGAATCTTTTGGCTGGAAGGTTTTGCACCATGCACCATACATCCCCGACCTTGCTCCCAGCGATTTCCATCTTTTCTGGTACCTCAAACCCATCTTGGCGGGAAGCGTTTCGATGGCAACGAAGAAGTGAAAGCGGCCGTGAACTCTTGGCTGTCCGACCAGGCGGCAGACTTGTTTGAAGAGGGTTTTCAAAACATAGCTCTAAGGTATGACAAGTGTATTAATAAACTCGGCAACTATTAAGAAAAATAGGCAAAAGTATGTAGAATCCTAAAATAAAGGTTTTGTAAAACAAAATATTGTCGTTATTTTCTTAAAAACAAACGGACCTTACTTAAAAAACAGCCCTCGTATATATATATATATATATATAGTTTGTAGTATATTAGTTATAGTTTATAAGTTAAGTTATACAAGTTTCTATATTAAGAATAAGAATATGGTGTGATTCAAAGAGTGTCTTCGAAACGTCCTCATCAAGTGATCGTGGTACAAAATTAGGAAGTCCGTTCCCAATAGTCTTTATGTTGTTTTAAAGTGCTACACATAGACGTTAATAAAATACTCACTTCCCCTAAGAGAGTTTTTTTATTCAAACTACTGTGATAAGTTATTCCTACAATTTTGTTATTTTAATTCTCTGTAGTCTAAAATATATTTCATTTTTAGGGTGTAATTCTTGGTATTATAGTTAGTTTGACGCTGGCTGCTTGTCTGAGTTTCATCCCCAAAAATAAAACACATCCATTTCTTCCACTTTCCGATGAGTGTCCTACATCCAACGCAACAGAATTTAAAATCTATAATTCTACAACTACAACAGCAACTAACCTTCAGCATTCCTCTACATTTTCATATTCAAACGCAACAATTTCGTCTACAATGGCACCTGAAGTGGAGGAGTAAGTAAAACTGTGTGCATTGTACAATTGCAGTATTTTGTTCCATTTTTATTACATGACATGAATAATCTATAACTAATATTTCTTATTAATAAACTAAATTAAATTCTGTTTATTTTTATCTCTTTTAAAGCAATATTTTTTAGCACTTATTCATCGTGTATCAATTTGGATATATGAAATTGAACATATTAAAATATAAAAAAGAACTAATATGAAATAATGTTTTAATTTTTTTCAAAAAACCACATATCTATACGGGTAATAAATTAGTTAATAAAGAGTTACACAACAGGGCTTTATCGCTTAAGGTACCGACTGCTTGCGACAACTTTCTTCTTAAAAAATGGAGGTATGGGAATTTTTTTGCAGTTTTTAGGTTCGTTTACTTAATTTCAAGAAAAATATGCTAAAATTAAGAATAGAAAAAGAAGTTATTATTACTAAAATGGGGAAAAATGGGTAAAAATTGACGAAAAATAACATAAATGTGGCTATTTTGTACTAAAAGTTTATTAACAGCTTTAAAATTTTTCAATTCTGATGTGTTGCTATGTTATTCATTTTTGAAATGACCTTCAGGGAAGAAATATTAAGATTTTTCCAAAAACTAGAGCACTTCATCTTAGTTATTATATGAAATTGCTTAAAAAAAACAGTGATTATATTCACATAAGGGGCTGTAAATTTTGTAATAAAAATGTGATTGATAAATTTGAAGGTTAAAATACTTCTACTATTATAAAGAACATACACAAAAAATTTCAGTTAATTATTTTCAAAACTTTTTGAGCAATCACTGGCCTCGTTTGAGTATTTTTAAAAAAAGACACATTTGGAGTAAAACGCGTTTTTAAGTATATCTTGCTTAAAGTAATGACATCTAATTTTACTAAAACACTTGCAGTTTTTGTTCTAGTGAACGGAAAATGATAAATTTGGTGTTTTTATAAAGCTAATAAGAGGGTCTATAAAATAAAATTATAAAAAATACGTCAATTGTTTGGTAAAGTTCATTTTTAGGGTAGTCTGATAACTTAATGCCTTGAAAGTCCGAAAATTTCGCTCGAGTTAAGAAGTTGGAAAAAAACAGTCATTGACTATTCGCTTATGACGTAACTTGTGTCAGAGAAAGTCGTAACGAAAGGTGCATCTCTATGATTGTCAACCTATTACAGAGAACAATTGTTTGTACATACATACAGGCAGCGTAGTATATTCCTATAACGACGGTCGAATTCTTTGCTTGTAAAGTGAATGCAGTGAAAAAATTTAGCGGTATTTTATTTTGTATGTGTTAATATTTTAATCTTTTTTGTAACATTTCTTACATTGTTGCCGCCATTGTAGCTCACTTGTAACCACCGTGAGAACTTTTTGAATTTGTTGTGTGAATGGTGAAATGTTGAAGTGCATCTTTACATGAAAGATATATACACAATTTCTATAAACCTTAAACAAGAACCTTCGTTTCGCTTTTATAAAGTAGATCATTTCTGATTTGAAATAGGATTCTAATCTGAATTGATTTTCACCGGATGAACAACCATACCAACGAATTTATAAAATTGTATACTATTTTATATCGTTTTTTTGTGTAATTCTTATTAATTACAAATTTTAAATATATATATATTTTATATCCTCTTTGCAGTGATTCATTTTATTTATCCTATATGTGGATATCAACTTTAGCTTTTATCACATGCTTAATTGTTGGTTATTTCGGGAGTATGATAATTTCCTGCATTCGAGGTAAGTGCAAAATCTGATCATATGTTAAATGTTAGAATTATTTTGATTTATGCAGATTTAATAATGATTTTTTTTTAAAAAAAAGAAACTCTTTAATCTTAAAAAACTCCTATGATAAATACATTTTGCGATCAAATAATGTTTACATGTCACAGTATACATAGCAGGATTCAATATTATCCAGACTGAGTCTATAACTCAAAAAAAATATTACCACTTAAACTGCTGAAACCCATCCTCCTACGAAATAAGACCTTTGAGTAGCAACACACTTTTGCTATGGCTTGTAAAGGTCATCAAAACATTTCTGGAGACCATTTTTAGCCATGTCCTTTAATTCAGCCTTCGATGCACTTTTAACTTCATCTGAAGATTGGACTTCGTTTAACATGCGAGGAAACGATATGTTGACACAGTCAATGCTTGCCAGTATCCATTGAGGATATCCGAGGATATCCCAAATGATTTTGCTATTGTTCAAAGCTTGTTTCTTCGTACAGCCGCAGAAACGTTCCCGATGCTTTCAGTGGTGCGGGAAGTCTGCGGACATTCAGAGTGTTTGTCGTCTTCGACCCTTTCCCTGCCTTATTTGAAACGTCGATGCCACTCGAAAACTTAAGTTCGCGGTAATGTATCACAGCTTTACACGTGTTTCAAAATTTCGTAGGACTCCGTAGCACTCGAAACGAACACAAAATTTAATATTTATTACTGCTCAACAAACATAACTTATTTGGATCGCCAAGAACTAAACGCATCCGCCTACAAAATATGACGACACACAGTGGACAGTTTTCATGATCTGGCGCATGGAAACCAGAAAAATGAAATTGCGCGAAAAAAAAAAAACCAAACCCACAATTTATGGTCCTCATGGGCTCCTCAGCCATGTAGTAATCAGTTTTCGTCAGAACCCCGATCGGAAATCTCCAACAGTCAACGGTTTAGATCGGATTTGTTGGGGCTACGAGAAACACCCGCGAGCCTCATTTTCCAGTTTAAAATTCCATCGTTTCGTCTGAACAACATTTTGCAGCTTTTGGCGTTTTTCTTTGAAAATACATGTTATGGGTAAATAGTTTCTTTATTTGACTCTCAAATTAGGTTCAAATTTGATTGAAAGTTGTGAAAGCGTAATCTTTAGCACAGTACGTAATTCCCACAAACACACACACACGCATGTTAGTTTTTAGTGTTTAATGGACTAGAACTTTCTGGATGGCATGAATTGATTACTGTAACTTTTAAGTCACATATAGTAGATATGTACCTCTAATTGAATGGACTAAATTCATGTGACGTCATAATCACATGATAATTTTAAACCACGTGTTTTTAGCCAATCAAGTTCAAAAACACGTGTGACGTCATAGTCACGATAAATGCAATTATCTATTTTCAGCAAATCAGTTCATGCACTTCGTTGTTGCCAAATTACGCTTTTTACAGAAGCTTTTTTATAAAAAAATTAATATTTAACACTTTATTTAAAAGTACATGTATAAAACAAGACTTTTTTTCTTTAATTTTAAAATCTGTTTGCAGAAATTTCTTTTTATAACTCTTGAGCATCTTTACCTAACTATGCAATTTGAAATTTTACATAAGTTTTACAAATAGAATAAAAAGTACCAGCTACAGTTTATTGTCCGTTTTGAATTCAATGTAAAACACGTGTTTATATCATCATGAATTTAGTCCATACCAGTCCTGCAATCTCTAAAAGTTATGTTTTTTTTTTCGCGTTAGCTGTTGGTATTGTTGCGACGCTTGTTTCGCTTTCTTATTTCTCTCCGTAAAGAGAGCGCGTAAACACAAATCCAACGAATATAATGCTAAATACTCGGAATCATGCAATAACTAGAAATACTGCTCAAATACTACTAAACCCTCCCTACCCACACAATCACGCACACTTTATGTTGCCCCCTTCACTCCTTTCCTATCCCTCCTCATCATACCTATTATTCTTTATTGGATATGTGCAATGTTGATACTTTTGTTTAATTGTATTTGTTTAATCTTTGAATATATTTAATTTTTAACTCTCCGTCCTATTTTTTTGTAAATATTCTCCCATGTCAAATTATTGCTACTATTAATATCATCACATCCTTGTTCAAAAACAGGATCCACACTTAGCGGTCATTTATTCTTAATCAAATTCACACGTAACATAAACTTGTTGAGACTCTAATAACCTTATCTCTTGGAACAAAATAGAGAGAGAGAAAGAGAGAAAAGATTCCTCAATTTTCTTTAACCCGGGAGCTGGCGCACGGGGCACAGAGTCACCCCAGGCTCACGAAATCGCTAATTCTGGGAAACTGTTTATTTGTTACCAATGACCTGGATAGTATCCTCCTATAGGACAGTCTTCATGGGAACTAAAATGTATTTATAACATATTTAACTCTTTTTGGAGCGGGGCAAATATTTTTTTTACAGATTTAAGGTACTTGTTTTGACTGAGTTCCAAGCGCGACACTTTTGTTCCAAGATACTTTCTATAAACACGCTACATTTTTTTCCTGTCAACAGCTTAGTGCTTTTTTATTGCTGTGTTGTACGACTTATTATGGTTTATAAATGTAAATAAGCAGATTAAAAAAAAGAAACGGTACCTGCGATTTCTATTTAATGAAGTTGAAATTGATCAAGAAAAGGAATAACTCGCTGGAAAAATGCGAATAGAGTAGAACGTTGTTTATCCGAATCAATTGGGACCGGTCACAGTTCTGATACGCAATTGTTCAGATAACTGAAAACAGAAGGCGATCCATGCAGTATATGATACTGAACACTATGTAAATATTGAAAATCATCACATGCGGGAAGAGTGCTTGAAAAGAAAGCAAAATAGGTGCAAATTGTCGCAATTTTACATTTATTGTAGAAAATAATCACTTATTTTTTCGCTGTACCATTTTACACCTTCAGTTTTTTGCTACAAGGTCTCTGATTCTCTTGAGCTGCAGTAGGTGAGTAGGACAGCGCTCTGATTGTTGTTCGTACCACTCCATGGCTGACTCTAACGCAGAAAACGGTTTAAAATGGATTCTCGGCTTTTTTTTTGGTCAGAAATTGTTGACTTTCCAATATTATAAAACTGTGCTAGAGACGTTCCACTTCCCCCCCCTCGCGATTCGGTTCAATATTTCAAGTTTTCTCTCTATGTACAAGACGTTGCGCTTCCGTTTTGAATTCGAAGTCATAGCAGTTCACAACTCAACAAAAGAGCACGTATACACCCTCTCACTTGGAAACAAACTGACCTATTATTCCGTGCAGATGTTTACCAAATCACACAACTGAAATTCCTCAAACATCCCTCACCTTTGGCCTCACACGAAACAGCTGTTGAGCGTTGCACTGTTCGAAAACGTATCCGGACTTTGGTTCGGATATTTGATTCTCCGGATAATAAACGTTCCGATAAACGACGTTATACTGTATAAGAAAGGCAATGAGCATGAAACGTTTGAGTTCAACGGAAATTTTTCAAATTCTCCATAAAGAACTCCACCAAGAAAAATATGAAGTCATAAGTGTAGCACAAGACACAAAAGACATAAGCAAGGCAAAGGGACAGTTTTGCTTGCAAATAACATTCCTGCAATGTTAGCGAAAAATGTCTGCGATTTGTGTCCTTTATTAAAGTTACGCACATTTTTGAAATTTCTTGGTTCAGTTTGTGGTGGAGGAATCCTAACTGGGACCCCTCTCCCTCTGTCCGGCGCGTCTCTAAGTGTGGGGGGAAACAAAGCATCACCAACAAACTCCATAATAACAATTGGATTTATTTAATCTTTAAACAAACACTTAAAAAATCACAAGTTTAACTATAAGGAGAAACCTAGGAGTAATCTCTAAAACGTCGATTAATCTTAATACTCAATTCTAAGTAAACACGACTACCAGAAATGGATAAGGAGAACAATCACTAATGACCTCAGGCCAATTCTAAATCTACTATCTTAAAGCTTCAATCTAATAATTTAATCTCAGAAAATACCTATTAAACGCGCGCTAAGTTTGAGAAGTAAATTCTCCAGAGTTCAACTTAAGTGTCAGTTTCACGGCTCCTTCTCTCCCCTTACATCTACAAAATCTATATATATAGACTTTATATAATCGAACTAATTAACATATATCTATCTCGTGCTTTTCTTGAAAGGCTGTGAATTAGTATAAATGCTAGCCCCAAAGTTTCCCCAAGAGGATTAGTCAGAATATCTCGCGAATTGCCCCGTCACAAGTTTTTTTGATCATTAGATTTTATTATGAAGAATTTAAGGCTATAAAATAATTTCCGTGCTCCAAATCGTGAAAACTGCCAACTGTGCGCCGTGGCGAACCACCGATGAAGTGACTTGGAACAAACTTTTTTTAGAAAAAGGGAAGAATGCAATTACACAGAAATGTTATCCTAGTGGCTTTACTGTAAAATCGCTCCTCGTTATAGGCTCAGTCGAAGAATTTTTGAATCCGACCTCGTATATTGCATGGCACTAGTAGTTTTACCATTTGCGAAAAAGGTGAATAAAATTGGTACGTTCGTTTTAGCCCGTCAACCACTTTGCCAAATGCCGTGGTATAAAACCAAGAATGAAAATGAAGCATTCCTGGGTATGCTTGTGAACAGAATAATCTTATTCATAGATTGTATTTTATTTTTGTTCTAGTACTTTTTTTTTGAGAAAAATAGTTGATGTGTGAGAGACTTTTCTTCCAAGGAAGAGAACAAAACGGAGTATTTCCAAAATTACAAGATCATTTCATCAAAGGGCACATTAAGTATGTTCACTTAAAAAAAGACAAATTGCAAACTGAATAATGTTGTTATTGTTAGATATTTGATTTATATGCGTAACATGTATTTTGTTTTTTCGTTAAAATAGTGAATGAAATGTAATTTAAATTTAATATTTCTTGCGAATAAACTTTGCGTGAAATTCTTCAAAATCTTTGGCAGCTTACTGATCGACCGGTTAACATGCAATACCATAAAATTTAGTGAGTTTTGAAAAGTCAACTTATTTTTAACTCCTTTGTTTTCTTTCTTTTCGTTTTCCTATTTGATGCCACATTGAAAAATCTTTTTCATTCTCAACACTAATCTTTTTTATTTTAATTTTACAGGAACAACCTATGAAGTACCTGAAATATATTTGAGTCCATTAAGAACAAAATGTTCTAAAAAACGTAATGATACAAAGGAGAAAACAGGTCAAATTAAAGCAAGCAATGTTGAAGTGAGCGAAAAATCAATTGAAGTAAGCGATCAACTTGAGTATTATGAAATGGATGCGTTTGAGGGTCGCTCTGAAATTTTTGAGAGATACTCCTTGGTTTTTAAAGTTATATTTACAAAATTTTAGGAGTGTTCAAAGTAGTCTTCTACAGCATCAATGCACTTTTGTAGGTGAATTTTCCACTGATTAAATGCCTCAAACCTTTCCTTTCTTGGAATTAATGAAAAATATGCATTTATAACTACATCAATCTCTTCTTCTGAATGAAAACAACGTCTTTGTAAGTTCTTTTTTTAGTTTAAAAAATAATCAAAAGTCACACATAGCTAGATCCGGAGAATAAGGTGGATGTTCTATCACTTTAATTTGTTTTTACTTAAGTAACTCAACTGTTAATCCGGTTGTATGAGATAATTCGTTGTCAGAGTGAAGCTTTAGTCCCCGAACATTAGCTTCTTGGAGAATTTCTGGCAGACATTAAATGTATACAGTTTGCTGTCACTGTCTTCCGTCCTTCCAACTTGATAGCTTTGCGCAATTCATTACTTTTAATTATCTTTACTTTTTCATTATCTTTTCACTGTTGCCGGCACGTGGAATCATCTTTAAACACCCATATTTTGCTTTCTTGTTGTGTTGGAAAGTAAAAAAAAAACGGTATGTCCGTTTGATCACCCATTACAATTTTAGAAATGATGCGGTGGCCACCATTATTTAGCAATTTAAGGGTTTCTTTAATGATTCTGACATGCTCCTCTCTTTTTGGTGCTCAGTTAGATTATGGGAAACTCAATGGAAAACTACTTATTTCATATGTAATTTTTCCTGAATAATTTTGTGTATGGCTGCGGATCCAATGTTAAGTTCCTTCTGTATCATTTGGTAGATACAGTGATTATCACCCATTAATATTTTTCGTATGGTAGACATATTATCCTGGATTACTGCAGACTATATACGGCCTTCCTGAGTGCTCTTCATTCTGAACAGAATTGTGACCACTGTAAAATTCTTTAAACCATCTGAATACGGTAGCACGTCATAGAGATTCATCCCCAAATTTTAAGTACAAACCAATGAAAGCATTTCTCTTGATTTAATCCAGCTTTAGAATCACAGAAAATCATAGCACGATAATGTTCTCGTGTCAGATTCATTTTCTCTTATGTCAAAAATTTATTCCACACTAAACAACTTGAAGTAAGCCAATAAAAATCGTCGGCTGTGTTAAATTACTTTGTATTTTCAAATTAAACCGCTTATTTTGTTTTGTAACGTATCCTCTACTCGTATCTCAAAAAACTTCAGGGTTACCCTCGTACAATTACAATTCATTATAATTAAAATATATTATTTTAAGGTATATAATTTCTTTAAGAGTTCAAATTAGGTTTAATGTTTTATTTTTTAAAAAATAGTTTGAAAAAATACTCTGATTGACTTCTAATATGATTTTTTTGAACATTTGTATATTTTAACAGAAGGGTCTTCACCCTGTGACTTGCGGACTATAAATGGCCCACTGAAGGCATTTTAGTGGTCCTTCATTTTAGTCTGAGGCATTTTCAGGAAAAATTGCCTTGTTTTGTAGTAAAAAGCGCATTCCCCCCCCCCTGTTATTCTTGATATTATACATCTTGGTTATTGATGCATATATATCCATTTCAAAAAACTTTCTTAAAATGATGATTTTTATCAAAAATTTCCTTCTACCTTAAATAATTTTAAACATAAAAAATCTGACTAGGCATACAATCTTAGAAGGTTTCAGAATAAATGTGGATTATTATCTTTAGCACGCAAGGTATTTTAATTCGACTTCCATTTAACGTTTTTGAAACCAATATATACACCCTCTGAAAATAAAGTTCGGTGTATGAAGTCATAACGGCAGATTTGGCAACACTGGCGAAACAAAACGTTGCACATACGTAGCGACATATGTTGACCACCTGCCCCCCCCCGTTGTTACGTTGAGCGTTGTTTGTGTTCCATGTAAGATTTTTCTTACACTGTGCTTGTTTCATGCGTGAGTTCTTAAATGAGAAAAGGAAAATGAACCATGACTCGTGTTACGAATCTTTACACAGAATTTGAGGATGAGAAAAATGTGTTGCCGTCTTGTGCCACATCACTTGACTGACGATCAGAAGCAGGCACATTAAGAGGATTCACAGAAAACGAAACTAAATTTTCGAAACTGTGGATGCGACACTAAATCTCTTGCACTGTATTGTCACTAAGGATGAGTCCCGGTGTCTCAGGGTACGACTCTGAAACGAAATGGCAAAGCATGGAATGGTGTTCTCCTGCCTCACTTCATTGGAAAAAGGTCAGAGCAGAAAAATTACACATCTAAGCGATGCTCATCACCTTTTTTGAAAGTCAAGGTATTATCTACATGTAATTTCTACCTTAGAGAACACCGATGAATCCTTCAAGGTACATTGAAATTTTGACCTGTTTCATGAAACGTCTACACAGGGTACGACTCCAGTACGCTCAACAAGTTCCATGGTTTTTTGTTCATAGCAATGCTAACACTACTCACCGTCACACAGCCAATATCGTCAAGCATTTCTTGACAAAAAGGGGGGGGTATTGAACACCCACCATATTCTCCAGATCTCAATCCACCAGACTTCTTTCTATTCCCATGACTCAAGCTCGCCTTGAAAGGAAAGATAGCTGATGATGTTTCTGATTTCCAATGAAACGTGACGATTCTTTTGAGCTCCATCCTAAAAGAAGACTTTTTGTAAAGTTTCCAGGATATGTATAGCAGATCTCAGTGGTGTATAGTTATAGGAGGACAGTAAGGTAACTTTCGTTACTATTTCATCTACATTAATGTTATAGGACTATTCACCGCACTTTATTGTCAGAGGTTATATATACAAACCTGTAACATCATATTTTCCCTTAGAATCAGTAGTAAACTTGTTAAAACAAACCTCTTTTTCTTATTTAAATTTCTTGACTACATTATTTTTTTGACATTCGTTTGGCCCGGTGGATCAGTTAAACTTATTGATGTGGCCTGCATATCATTGTGGAATTATTCGTATGGCACTCGAGGGTTAAAGTTTGAAGATTCCTAATTTAACATTATGTTTGAGTCAGCAAACGTTTGGTTTAAGTTTAAACAGTAGATACCAAAACATAACAATAATCAACTAATTTGAAAATTCTTTTTTTTTATTAAAAAATTAATTGAAGTCTGTTAAAACTTAGAAATTTATTTTTTACACGAAGAAGTAATGCTTTAAAATTTTTTTATGTACGCAAAACAATGAATTCTTTTATTATGTCTGTTAAGTTATGTATTCATTCAATGGATACATGACGATATTTTAGCTCCTGCGAAGAAAAGTTAATGGTTTTAAGACAAATTAATTCTGCTTATATTATGTTTTTAAACATCTTTCTTAAACTGTTTAAGTCTCTTAAGTGTGAAGTGTTAAGTAAAATATCAAAGGGTTTTTTATCATATTTCACAAAATAGTTTACACTCATAATTTTTAATGATAAATGTTTTATACTTAATCGAAATTTTAAAAAAATTTATGAAGTAGGATATTAGTCGGATTAGCTGGTTTATACTTCGAGATCATAATCTGTTGTAAATTTTTAAAAAATGTATTTACTTATTTTTGCTAAATATATAGTAATCAATGTTTAAGATTTCACTGAAAAATTATTTTTTAAAAAGAATAATTAGGTCTTGTATTTTATTCTTTAACCAAATTCCTAATTTTTAATCCTTTTTTATTTCATTGCTAACAATAATATAATTTTAATTCCATACATTCTATATTTCACAAGTATCAACTGTTGCATAACTACATAACCAGTAATAATTCAGTGAACTTTTTTATAATTACATCCTTTTATAAACTTCACTTGTACGTAACGCAGTGCTTCTCAAACTTTCAATATTTTCGACTCAATATTCAATCATAATTTCATCGCGTCCGTCCCCCTCATACAATAACAAAGTATTGAATTCTATAATAAGCTATTCCATTGAAGCCAAAGCTACAATACGTCTTCAATTTCTTAAGATCCACCAGTGTGTATAAACGTCTCGCTTAGCCATTGCGTTTATTGTCCCTGATGTTTATACATGTCTTTCTGAAGTATGATCTTTTCTGTGCACTCCTATCCATAAAATTATTCCGGAGGCATTTGAATGCAATAAACGGACTTTGACAATATTTACAACGGATTTACTTATTTCAGAGAATTTACTTATTTATTCCTTTTTTACTCGCCTCCCCCCACCTTCCCCTACACCATACGCTCACCTACGTGATAAACAGGGGCATTTGGGATGGCTACGTGTTAAACAGTTAATGGGGTAATTTTCAATAGGTATTTAAGGTATTAATTATAAACCGTTAAAATTATCGAGATAAGTGCTAATTTTCGCATATAATTTAATATATGACAAGCACACATGTGGGTCACTAGTAATTATAAAACTTGTTCTTAATTTAGTATTGTTAAATTAGTTATAAAAGACACACATTGTGCAGTACTGATATATTTATAAGTGTATTATATCAATGTTTATGTGTGTTTTATTTTTTATAATGTCAGAATTTATTTTGTTTGCTTACTTTGAGTAAATTAATAAATTTTTAAAGGATCTTTTGTTTTCGACTTCCCAATATCCTCGCCTCCCCCTCAGAGTTTAATCACACTCACCTACGGGGCTGCGCCTCGCAGTTTGAGAAACTCTGACGTAACGGAATCTTTGAACTCAATATTTTTACCCATTTTAAAAGGTCTGCTTAATTCGAAATTTTGCTCACTTGTCCAAGACGACGACAATACAGTAACTTAATAATTCTGTTCCATTGTCCTGAGCAAGACCATCAGGATTAACGATTTCTCATTTTCAGATCCCATTCCGCATCTGGCGTCTAATTTCAGATCCCATTTTCAGATGTGGCGTTTAAATTCAGATTTGACGACTGAAAGATTCATTTACAAATTAGTTCGATAAACTGTAAAAGGGTGTTTTTAGTTCTTTTAAAACTATTTATATAATTTTATGAATTTTTCCCCTAGGGCAAAAGTCAGCATGAAACAGATTTATGATGCAACAATTCCGGAAAAGTTTGCAAAAAGACATCCGAGTTTCCCTGATGAAGAACATTCTCCATAAGTTTCAGAACGTGAAAAAGTCTGAATCGTTTTCATTTCTTTTACAAGAGCCAACATATCAAAAAATATACGATTCTACTCGGAAATATGGAATTTTGAGATTATTTACGCAAATTTACCAAATACAATGCAGGCGAATACGTACATCTACGAACAGACTAATTAGTTTCTACGATGTCGAATGATTTTATGTTACTTCCAGTTCTTCCAGGAGTGAATGTGATGCGAAAGAAAGAAGCATTGTTTTTAATTTTTCTGATGTGATAGGTTTTTAGTGCAACCAGATATGTTTTTTATGAATTTTTTTAACATAGCTGTGTGTATATTACTGATTTTATTTCATTTCCTTTTGTCAAACTAGGATCCACAAAATATAACTCCAAACTGCAGACAAATACCAGAAATAAATCTTTTAAAAATAGATGTTTACTTTAAGTTTTTTCACTAACATTTAAAAAAATGTTTTTTTTTTCGTAATGTTATGGTAATATAACTATTATTTACATGCTGCCTTTTATTTTCGATGAAAACATTATTTTTTTTTAAAAAAACGATGATTGCTTAAATACAGTTTTCATCGTAAAATTTGCAAAAACTTCATTTAGTAAAACAAGTAAGAACATTTCAAATCACTACCTTAGTACTTTTTTGACCTTTTAAATGCTGTACAAAAACTGTTTACAAAATTACGAAGGAAATGGATTTTTTCAGACCAGTTGAATGCTCGAAAACTATCTAAAACACTGAATTAATATTTATTTCATTTTTTTAAAAAATTATTCATTCAAAATATGTATAAATCGGTGTCTCATTTATTACAAGCATATATAATGTATTAATTTGCTAAAGCAATTAAAGGACTCATTGTTATCATGTCTGCCTGTGTGTCTTGACTTTAAACGCCGGAAGAGAAGATTGAGATTTTTTTAAAGACAAAATAACATATAGAAGCAAATATCATAAATAACTAAAAATATATTTTTGTCTTGTTTAAAAGCAAGAGAGAATTTGGGAGCAATTTATTTTATAATTCTTGGCACATTCATTGTTCCACTCATGATGTCTTCCAACATCACGAGAAGACCTACAGTACCATACCATCACTCTTCCCGGATGCTTTGCTGTGGGCTTCAGACACTGTAGGCTGAATTTCTCATGAAGTATGGTCTTACATTGGCAGCAGTTTGGTTACCAGAAATACAAAACTTATTTACATCACTTTTTCGTTTTTTAATAGGCCAAAGTGAATAATTGTTTGCTTAAGCCAATTGCCTCTGTGTTGCAAAATGACCAGTCATACTTTTGGGAGAGCTTTGGAGCCTCACAATCCAGTTTTTTCTCTTATAGTTCTTGGGTACACATTCACATTCAATGTTAAAGTCCATTATTTCGAAACTTGAGGTGGAACTTGTGTCTGTTTGTAAGGGAAATTCTGTACAATACCCTGAATTTACATCAAGTTATTTTGCTAGGTCGTACAGATTGCTTTCTGTCAGCAACAGAATCTGTTCTAAAATATTCTAAAATATTATTCTCTCACGATAGTAGGAAGACTACATGGTACTCAAGCAAAAATTGGGAGTATCGAATAACCTTACTCACAAGTATTATTTTGTAAATTTTGTTTTTATTAGAAACGAACACTTGCTAACAATCCCAATATTTTCACACACACACACACTTCAAATTGCTGCATACAACTATTTTCAATACAGTAGAACGTCGTTTATCCGAACGCTTATTATCCGGAGCGTCAAATAACCGGACTAAAGTCCAGATACGTTTTTGAACAGTGCAATGCTCAATGATTGTTTCGCGTGAGGCCAAAAGTGACGGGAAAATCTAAGGTGAGGGATATTTGTGGAATTTCAGTTGTGTGATTTGGTAAATATCTGTGCCGAATATAAGGTCAGTTTTTATTTGTAATTGAGAAGGTGTATACGTGCTCTTTTGTTGAGTTGTGAACTGCTATGGCTTCGAATTAAAAACTGAAGAACAACGTCTTAAACATACAGACAAAACTTGAAATATTGAACCTTCCCGCGATAGGAGAAAGTGGAACGTCTCTAGCACAGTTTTATAATGCTGGAAAGTCAACAATTTCCGACATAAAAAAAAGCCGAGAAACCATTTTAAATCTTACATCAAAACTTGACTCAGAAGATGGCGCGAAGAGCCATGAGGGAAGCAAACGATGTTGTTCTTGATCGTGTGCTCTATTGTGGTTTTCACAAAGAAGAAGCAAAGGGGACCCGTTATCGGGCCCTCTGTTGTGCAAAAAAGCTCTGGAACTTAACGAGAAATTAGGCATTTCGGCTGATTGATGTTCAATGAACGAAGGTGTACAATGGTACAGCAAAAAATGAGTGATTATTTTTCACAATAAAGGTAAATTTGCAACAATTTGCACCTATTTTGCTTTTTCTTCAAGCACGTTTCCTTCATGTGATGATTTTCAATATTCGTATGTATAGTGTCCGGTTTCATATACTGCATGGATCACATTCGGTTATCCGAACGGTGTCCGGTCCTAATTGATTCCGATAAACGACGTTCTACGGTACAATAAAGCACGCTTTCAGCCTTACAGCATTACTGCCCTGTAATTGGTTGGAATAATTATTTATTGATGTAAGAAAATAATTATTTATTATTAAAATGATTCTGTGTTTGTTTAATAAAGTATTTTTCAAAATATATCGATGGAACTATTTACTTTACATAAATTTTACAAACAGACTCGAAATAACCATGGAAAAATACAGTAGAATCAATAACAATAATTATTTGTTAAATTGGAGACATTTCATAATGAAGAATTAAAGTTAAATATAAAAGTCAGGTAATCAAATGAATGTGTTCAGGAATGTTTGCAATCAGAGTATTTGACTTTGGGCACCTATTTTTTTTTAAATATTGTATTATAGTAAATATGAAAAACTTTAGACACGGCTATGTATTTCGTCTTATTTCTACTTAAAAATTCATTTTAAATTATACTTACATTTATTATATGTTTTAATAAATAATGCTGATGTGTTTGTGTAGATTAAATTGAGAAATTAAATATTTGCTTTAAAGAATTTTATGGAATTAAAATCGAATTACAAGAATGTTAAAGACAAATGCAAATTATATTGCTCAGTAGTTGTTTTCGAAGCAAAAATTTGACACTATTTAAACATCTAGAATTGAAAAAACTCTTTTGAAATAAATATTTTCTATTCAATTTGATGCTGATATACATGAAACAGAGAACCGTTAATTTTAATGTATTACGCGCACTTATACTTTCAAATTGTATGCTTTAAAATTATTTATGTGTAATCACCGTATAACCGGAAACCTTCTTTTATGAAGAAATTTAACGTATACGCGTACAATGATCTTATCTTTTTACAAAAATAGTTCACATAAAAACAACAGGTCACAAAATATTTCACTTCACTGTAGAGCACATCTGCTAAGAGGAGAAACCAGGATTAAAAATTTGGGTAATTTTTAAAAGGGAACCAATTCTGAAATCTAATTGCAAGAAAGATGCTTCAATTCATGCGCAAGGACAGGATGGAGGGAGGAAATGTAAAGTTATGGATAAAAAATGCATGTAAAAAGCATACAGGTGTCGTAAAAAATTTCGGAAGTCTTTTAGTACGGGGCATGTTCATATCCTAAGATGTCCTCATGTCCTTAAGATATGCACATCAATAAGCTATTCAAAAAAAAAATTGTGAATGTTAGATGGTGCAAAGAAATTCACAAAAGGAGTGATAATGAATATATATAGAAATCTTATTTTATTAATGTTCATCTTTTCAATATTTTTATAGTTATAATTTTATACCCCCTATACTTGAATTTGAACCCTTTTTTTTCCTTCAATTCCTACTATTAGTTCACACTTTTCTATATATATTTATATATATTGTGTTCAAAGGTTCAATAGTAAATAAAATACTTTTTATTCATCCACTCAAGTCCAAATACATTTTTTTAAACTTGTAGTGGATGACACACTTGATGTTATAACAGTTTTTTTTTCAAATATTAATTCATTAATTAAGTTTAGTTAATCAATTTTAGTTTTATGTGGGAGAAATAAGTTCTATTTTACCGTTAAATATTGTGAATCTGCCATATGTATATAGATAGATTAATATTAATTGTAATTATATAGCATAAAGCAACTGAAATGAAATTTTACTTTGTTGACTTTTGTAGGAATTGATTTATTATATATATATATATATACTATACTAGCTGACCCGGCCCGGCGTTGCACGGGCTTTTACCGAGGGTATAACTTAAACCCATGTTAATATCCTCCTTTATTTCTGACGCCAGCACTTCTGTGTGGGTGTGACACGTACGATGTGAGTGCATGGCCCGTGAGTGCGTGTCATGGCTTTCTCGTTTAACATTTTCCCTTCTCTTGACAAAATCAGCACTTCCAATATTATTTTTCGAAATTACTTTGACTTCTTTGTTTCTTTCCTCTCAGCTACCCCGGTGTTGCTCGAACTTTTACCGAGTGAATAACTTAATCCCCATGGGAATTTTTGTTTCCCTTAGGAGGATAGCACTTATGTGTGTGTGTATGCGCGCGATGTGAGTGATTTCTTTAACTATGTCATAAAAACTCCCTTTTTCGGAAATTTGTTCTTAAGTTGGTGTGGTAATTAGGAGAGATGGGTGAAAGAGCTCAGGTGTCGTCCTCATCACTTGACCGTGGCTTAAAATTTCAAAGTCCGTCGCCAAAAACTCTCGAGTAGGTGAACAGTGCGAATTTATAAATCACTCACCCACTTTCCAATTCTTTCGTTGCAGTTTTTTAGTCCTTGGAAACGAAAGTGTAGCCTTTTTAAAAATAGTTGTATGTTGAAAAAAGACAAAAAAGTAGAAATTTTTCATATTACAAAATTTCACTACTATTTTAAATCTTGAAGTAAAATTGTGAGGATTTTTTGAAATGTTCGACACATGGGAATAAAGTTTCATGCAATTATCTTTTTTAAAGAAGAAATCATTAAACGAATGATTTAAGTATTTTGAGTGTTTTATTAAAATTTGTTCAAAAAATTTTTGGCTTTTTATTTTTTAAATCACTGATTTGATACAGATAAATATTTTAAATGAATCTAAGAGATGTATTGAATACATTCTTTCATCTTAATCTGACATCACTAATGGTTTAATTTTGAAAATTATATAAAGAGAAAAGGATGAAAATTGAAGCCAAAATAACTTTTTCCCTCGCATTTTTTTTACTCGCCAAATTTGCTGATTTTCGCATGTTTAAATCGGAACTTTTTATTGTAACCCTTGAGTTAGATGTGTAGTTTCAGGTGAAACAGTTGAAAGCTATTTGGCGCGAAAGCAATTTTCGACGCCAAGGCTTGGCAAACTGTAAAATCGCGTATTTTTTTATTAAAGTTTTATTTTTTAGGGCTCAATTTTTTAGTTAATGCTTTCAAACTTCACACATTAATTTCGAAAACGAAGGACTTTTAAATAAAAAATGTACAAAAAATACTGTTTAGATTATTTCTTGTAATAACGTTATTTTACGAAAATCATAATTTTTTTTTTTTAAATCCGTAATTTTTAAGCATTTTTTTCAATATTCGCACAGAAGTTTGATAACATTATTCTACAAAAGCAACAAAAGTTTGTATAATAATCTTAATAAATAACGAAGTTATTCAATGTTAAGTTAAAAATTTGAACAATTTTTCGAAAAATCTTTAAAAAAAAGTTTTGGCATTTTATTTTTTAAATGACTGGTTCTAAAAGAAAAAGGCTTGAAGTTATTTAGTGTAGAATATTGTTTTCATAACACGAAAATAAATTCATACGCAACGATTTCGAAATAATTTTCATAAAAACTCATCAATTTTAACTATTTTTTAAAAAAATCTTAAAAAATAGAAAATATTATTTGTCTGCAAAAAAATTATATTGTATCGTGGCGAAAGAAATTATCTTTCCGATTCTGTAATTATTTTTTGTCTGATTTAAAAAACAAAAATCGGATGGCTGTTTAAATAACGTCGAGAATACCGAAAAATTTCACCCTCTGTTCATTCACGACGCTAGGCGGGAAAAAATAACGCGCAGGGTTAAAACAATTAAGCGTTTTAAGGTTTTTAATTAATATATTTTTAACTAATTACAATATCGGAATAAAAAATAGTTTACGTCCTATTCTCAGACCTACTGAATATACGCACAAAATTGCATAAGAATCGGCCACACCGTTTCGGAGGAGTTTGGTTACAAACACTGTGACACGAGAATTTTATATATGTATATATATATATATATATATATATTACTTTTTATATCGAGTTTAAAGTGCGCGAGTTATAAACCGGAGTATACAATAGTATTTTTTTATCAGTGAAGTATTTGGATTTTGGGTTTCTGACAGACAGCATATTATTCAGCTGCAGGAACGATTTTTCTTATTACGAAAAAAAAAAAATGACATGTTTTTCTTTTACGATTTATTCGTTTAATATTAAGAGAAATTTAAAAAGAAAAATTTGTGAAATCAATAAAATTTCACAAAAGGAAATAATGCCCACAATTGTGGCCTTTGGACGCTAATGGTAATTTATGAATGAAATGATTTCATACATTCTGGGTATATAGATTTTTCACATCTTCCACAAATATTCACGAATTCATCTTACATGTTTTTTATCATGGCATCTTGAAGAAGTTTTCAGTTTCTTTTATTAGTGTAATGACCGATATCATCCAGGCTGATTTCAGAACCAATTTTGGATCAACTTTTGAATTTTTTAGGTGGTTGTTCACATACAGAACTTTTCGGTCGACAATATTAAACACTTTCATCAGAATCCGAATATTCTTCCCCAATTCTAAATGACTTGTATAGGTCACACTTTCTCTTTCTGTATATCAAATAATATTACCGAATCTCCGATGATGGGCTTGTCGTTATTTTTCCTTCCTGTAATAATCTGGATCTTAGTTAAATTCCCCTTTTCCATTTTCGTTGCAGCTTTAGCACATAAAATAATATTTTATAGATTTCGTTTTACGCTTACACGAATTACTAAATTATACTTACGATTGTATTTAACTAAAATATCATCTAGAAGGGTAATTGTACACACATGGGTACGTTTGATAAGTTCTTATGAAATAAAAAACTCTCTTATTTGAACTTGTATTGGATGACACTTGATGTTAATACAGTTTTTTCAAATATAATTAATTATTTAAATTAACTACCAGTTTTCGACTCTAACTGAAATTCGCATCCATTGTTGTAACAATGTAACTGTTAAAACAATGATAATAGTTCGCGTGTCGAAAACCTGTTTTTAGCCAAACCGGTTGTGCATTGTTACAACATTGCAGACAAATCATGCTCTTTTTTCAATTCCTACTATTAGTTCAGTCTCTCCATATATATATATATATATATATATATATATATATGTGGAAATTTCCACATAGACTGCACTTTGGAGGGCGCTGGAGACGCGAGCCTCCAGAGAGCGAACAAGAGGCAGAGAGGGGAGCGAGTGAACGGTCTCGACGAGGAGGCCGGAGAGCCAACGCTGCTGGAAAAAGAGAGCAACTGGGAATCAACTGACCGTGTAGGGACCAGTGGCCCAATGCTGGAAAGATACTCACGTGAAGGTGACACATCCATCACCTGAATTACATAAGCCATCATGCACTGTATAAAACCGCTGTTACCATTGTGAACTGTGGTATGATAATTGTGATGTGAATACAAGACTGAGAAACTATTGTTGAGAGCAAGAAGTTTGTCTGAACGTTATTGATTATATATCTGTGTAGTAGTGTGTAGTCCTGTAACAAGTGTCCACATTAAACGTTAGTCTTAGTCAAAAGCAGTGTCGTCAATTTAAATACCCCTAAAACTCCATGTCATAATCCCACACACACACATATATATATATATATATATATATATATTATATTATATATTATTACATATATATATATATTATATATAACAGCAATTTGCATCTATCAATTTACAGAAATATTGTTTTGAATTTTTTACTTAGGAATGATAACTTAACTACCAACAAAATAGATAAATTTAATAATATCAAGAAATTCTTCCAATGCTGCTTAGATCATGACTATCCTTTTAACTTCTTAAGAACATATATTCATCACAAATACATTAATTGTCTTGCTATTTCTGATTTCAAAACCACCATACAACAATAGGATTTCAAAGTCAGCATTTTAGTGGTTTTGTTGTGAAGATTCTGTTTTAACACTCTTCACACAGTTTATTTTTTCCACATCCTTCTTAAAAATCTTATAAAATAAAAAATTTCTACATTTTTAGCAACCAAACCAAATTTCTACATTTTGACAACCAACCAATTTTCTACATTTGTGACAACCAACCAAGTTATAGCCTACCAAATTTGAATGCAATCTTTCTTGGCGTCTTCCTTACAAGCTGGTATAAAGGATGCGTTTAAGTGCAATCTAGATTTTTATCACAATATATAAAAGCTTTCCATCGGTTTCAAGAGTGTTGGATCTCCTAGAATAAGCTCTGTAAGCAGAAGTTTTAAAATCTTTTTGGAAGAATCCCTTTACTGGGTAATTCTTTTGATATTTTTCTGCTTAAACATTTTGGGAGAATTTTTTGCTTAATAGTAGTCGGTTGTTCTTTCATATTTCTATGAGATTTTTTATACTTTGGATTTTTTATACTTAGAATTTTTATACTTTAAATTTTTATTTATTTTATCTTTCCTACCGAGTTGCAAAGGGGGAAGGTTGGCGCCTTCAGACTAGTTTAACCCCACTTATTCGGTCCTAAGTCCGAAATTGCATTTTGACTCGCTAGGTTCTTATTTGTATTTCATTAGATTTGATTTTTTTTCCTGTTATGTTCTATATTTTATATAATTTTGTTCCATATATATATATATATATATATATATAATTGTATATTTTTTATATATATGAGTGAATATTAACATCGCACTGTTCAGCTACACGAGGGCTTTGGGTGACGAACCTCGTAATTTTGAACCATGGTTATGCAACGAGGATGAAACCTGAGCTGACACCCACTTCTCCTAACTACCACACCACACCAATGGGTATATATATGTATATATATATATATATATACTGGCAAATTCAGGTGAAGGTTGGCTGGCCAGAAAACTTTGTTTAAACCTGCATTCCTAGTTCCTAAGGCTGGGAGTTTGCTTTTAGTATTTCTGTGGCTAAATCTTTTCTATTATGATTATAGTTATCTTAGGTATATAACTATTTTTAGTATATTTTTTGAAATATATATATATATATATATATATATATTGTTCAAATTTTTTATCGTAAATAAAGTACTTTCTATTCATCCATTCAAAGTAGGAATCGACTTAATTTTTTTTACATATTACTTGTTCATCAAATATTTATGATTTGTTTAAATAATCCAACAATACTGACCACCGAAAAGTTATTTCACATCTTTTTCATATCTTTAATTGTACGCACCAAACCAAACATTTTCTACTTTTGTTGAGGTTAAATGAGATAAGGAAGTTTTGTAAACATTAATATACCACTTCGTTCTTAAAGTATCTTATCTATCTTCCCAAGCATCTTTCGCTAACATTTCATATATCTCCTACCCTCTTTTATAAACAAACCATCTTCCCAGAGTTCATTGTTGTATTTCTTATAGGTAACAACAATTATATGTATTGAATATTATATAGAAAGAAATCTTGATATAAAGTCTATGAATTGATACTCTTTTAATCTGCATTAGTTTACTGAGAAATTGAATTAAATAAATTCTTGATCAGTTTTAAAGGTAGAAGAAGTATTCTTAGCTGGAGTTGGGTAAGCATTCTTTTCTGAGTATGTTTACTGAATACTGATGCGTTATATCAGAGGTGCGGAACCTCTTACCATTAGATTCTGCATATGAATTAAGTAGTAAAAAAAGGAGGTTACATTAGTTGATGTACCTATAACTGCAACTTTTATGAAATTATAGTTTTTATATAGATTTAACAATTTTGTGCATTGTATAGAATTACTATCAAAAAATGGAATTATATTTAGTATTTGGCAGAAGTTAAAATATAAAATATTTTTGTATTCACACAGAAGTAAAAAATTATTAAAATATTTATAATTGATTATTATTATTTTTAATAAAATTATTAAATTCATAAATACTGGTGTAATTTTCTATTACTTTACTGTAGGTATTTCTTATTTAAGTATGCATATATCTATCTAAAAATATGCATGTAATAATTTCCTCTAGTATCTTTTTAACTAACTCTTTTTTTTTAAATAATCCTCTTTAAATAACTTTTAATTCCTTAGTTCAAAGCTAACGCGTTCATCTTAATCGTTATCGAATAGTAACATTAAATCAGAAAGCTGGTTACCGCTGTTCTAACCAATGATATCTCCTGTTACAAAAGAGTCACGTGATCTTCACAGCCGGTATAAAAGCGAAAGTCCTTTGTGTTCAAGTCCTCTTTGTCATTGTGTTCGTCTTGTAAAATG
>BMAO01038096.1:0-52441 GCA_019973975.1 Trichonephila clavata
CGAAATTGCTGCACGCTCTCGATTTTTAACTATTTCTTTGCCAAACAACGGTATGATATCAAAATCGCCATTTGCTATTAATAAAGCTTTAATAGGAATAGGTGGTGAACCTAAATCAGTAAAACGTCTACGATCCGGTGATTTACTAATTGAAACACTCTCTGCCATACACACAAACCAAATCTTTTCTTCTCGCAAAACTTTTCTAGATTCACCTCTTTCAATAAGTCCTCATAAATCTCTCAACACTTGCCGAGGTGTCATATCTGAAACTGACCTATTGACCACATCTGATTCGGAAATCCTTGATGAATTCTCCATCAGGGTGTGGTTCAGGTCAGGAGAATAACAATTAAAAAAGATACTGCAATTATCCCTACAAAACATATAATTTTAACTTTCAGCAGCCCCTCTCTACCCAAAACTATTAAAGCTGGTTATTTGAATTGTAAAATCCGTCCATATATTCCGAATCCTCTGCGCTGCTTCAAGTGTCAGAGGTTCGGACATTCACAAACTTCCTGCTGCGACCAACTTACTTGCTCTAGATGTGCATCTGTTGGACATGCTTCCTCAGATTGCAATCTAGAGCCAAAATGCATTAACTGTTCAGAACCCATCCATCAGATTCCAAACTGTGTTCAAATGGAAAATAGAGAAACAGATACAGGAAATCAAAACAAATAAAAATATTTCATATCCAGAAGCACGTAAATTAATAGTTCCACAATTACCTCAAACTTATGCTCAAATTGCCAAACCCTCTACTATAAATAATTCTACACAAACCGATGAAAATATAACAAAAATAAAATGTCCACCTTTAAATTTACTTAAACCAATTTCATCCCTCCCAAAACCAGATATACCAAAATCCACTCCTGCTGTGTCCACATCATCTTCACCCCAAGCACACCTCTTGCCCTCAATCTCTTCAATAGCCACTACAGTATCAGAAACTCAGCCACCGACTCCTATTTCTAATTCAGTACTTACCACCATCAATATATGTTCACCCATTAAATCATCCTCAATCACATCCGCTTCCACATCAATCTCTTGTACTCAACCCCCTTCTGCATCTACAACACAGGATTCAAAACAAAATTCAAAATCTCGGGCAAGAAAAGAAAAATTATTTTAAAAAAAATAAACGATTCAAAAATAGAAATAAAAATGGCACCACACAAACCACGGAAAAGTACACCCAACAGGATACCTCGGATGAAGAAATGATAGAATATAATCAGGAGGAATTGGTTTCTACGAAATATTAATATACTGAAACTCCGTATTCTCACATTATTACACCTACTCGATATAAAACTGGCACAAAGTAATTGTTCTATCTTTTACAATTTACATTACCAGCAAATGGCTGAATTTTTTTTTTTTTATAGATTTTTACTTTTGAATATTTCCGCTTTAACCTTTCTTGACTTTTTGGCAGGGTTCGTCCCCCACGAAAATGTATGTTCCTTTATTTTTTGAATTGAATTTTAATATTTTAATTTTACTTTGTACTCTTGAAACAGTGTTCTTGTCGGCATTTTTAGATATTTTAAAACGTTTTGAATAGTTTAACGAATGTTTGGCGCAGTAATAGCCGGCCTCGGCTCTTGTGCCAATAACCCTACAATCACTCACTCACTCATTCATTCTTCTCTCCTTTCCCGTCTAGACCACAGATTAAAATTTTTTAAATATACATGATTATAAAATCGAAAATTTCTTTTTTGTGATTAAATTCTATTCTTTATATATATTGTTATTAACACAGTCTTGTTTTTATTTTGTGATACATTAATTTGGTTCCTTATTATTGATTTTATTTTCGATATTCGTATTGTGTTTTCTAACACCGTTGTTTGTCAACCCGCATGTTTGCCGTGTGCGGCGTCCCGTAAGGAGGAAAATGGTGTTCTGCGGATACCTTTGCGTTCCTTTGGCCCACGCTTCGCTGTAGACGGGTGGCAGGAGTGAGCCCGCTTCTGTCAATCCGGCTGGTGATAAGTCTCATCGGAGACATTGCTTTAGGGTTAGTGCTGCAGATAAGGGGTGGCGGGTTTACCCGTTGGATCCTCGCCTGATGCTGTAGTACTATATTCTGGGTGTACTTCAGGTAAGCGCCGTGCCTGGTGTTTGCCAGTTGACCGGCACACTGCCTCCTTGTTGGACTCCGTGGTGGGTGGAGGCACGCCAGAACGAAGTTTCTTTTGCGCTTATGGATCCAAGTCTGATGTGCCCGGGTAAAGGCCTCGTATTACCCAACTCAAACATTGACGATATTGCTAAACATGCACGATTTTTGATTTTAACGCTACCTAATAATGAAATGTCACGCAAATCTCCGTTTTGCCATACAAAAAGGCTCTTCACGGAATAGGTGGAAATCCAAAATTTGTTCGAAAATTACGTTCTGGTGATTTGTTAATAGAAACTTCATCCTCACTGCAAACGAAATCTTTTTTGTTAGTCAAAACATTTCTAGATTCAACTTTAACAGTCAGTCCCCACAAATCTTTAAATTCCTGTCGGGGTGTCATTTCTGAAACTGACTTGATGACCACTCCTGAAGCAGAAATCCTTGAGGGATTTTCTGATCAGGGTGTTATCCAGGTCAGGAGAATTACAATTAAAAAAGATAGTACAATTATTCCTACAAAACATTTAATGTTAACATTCAATAGCCCGAAACTACCAAATACAATAAAAGCTGGTTACTTAAACTGTAAAATCCGTCCATACATTCCGAATCCTCTGCGCTGTTTCAAGTGTCAGAGGTTTGGACATTCACAAACTTCCTGCCGTGGCCAACTAACGTGCTCTAGGTGTGCATCTGTAGACATTCTTCTACAGATTGCACTCTAGAGCCTAAATGTATTAATTGCTCTCAACCCCATACAGCTGATTCCAAACTCTGCCCCCTAAATGGAAAACCGAAAAACAATTTCAGGAAATCAAAACAAATAATAACATATCTTACCCAGAAGCCCGAAAATTAATAGCCCCACAACCATCTCAAACCTACGCTCAGGCTGCTAAAACAATAATTGTAAGCAATTCTCACAAACAGATGAAATATTACCAAAATAGTTTTCCCACCATTAAATTGCTACAACCAATAAAATCCGTTCCGAAGCCAAGTATATCTTCCTCAGTCCCTGCAGTTACCAAAACATCTACATTAACTCGGGTACAACTCGTAGCATCCACATCTTTTGTTACTATTTCATCCTCATCAGATTCTCAGCCACCTATTCCTATGTTTACTACTGCTCCCTCCACGTCCAATAGTCTTCTGCATTCTGTTGCATTACCTCCATCCCACCAAACACTACCCCCTTCTACACGCACTATGTTTACAGGCTTGTCCACTGTGACAATCCTCCTGTATCTGAACCTAAAACCTGCACAACCAATAGCTTACCAACTACAACTACATCTTCTGTACTCCAGGCTTCAAAATATCGTACAAAAAAGCGTCCTCCCAAAATATTTCAAAACCTAAAATAGAAATACAGATGGCTCCACATAAGCCAAGAAAATCAGCACCGGTTGAATACACAACTGATGACGAAGACATGATTACGTACGACGTGGAGGAAGATGAGTTTGAATCGAATTCCGATTTTGTTGTAGTAGGGGGGAATACATACTACAAGGGTGTTCTAATTCTGACATGACAAGATTTAAAAAACTTTTATCAATAATACTTTATTAAACTTGGTGGGATTTCCCACCAACCTTTATTACTTTTTGAATTTTTAGAAAATGACTTTTTTATAAACTAGAGATATTACCTTTTAAACAAACTTTACCTTTTGAATCAAATTTTTTAAAGATATTTTTACGATTGTTTGGCGCAGTTTAGCCACAAATGGCTCTTGCACCAAAAACCCCAACACTCACTCACTCGAGCCCAGTACCACCGAAGACCCGCCGTGTAGGGGAGAGATGCACGTTAAATCTGTCGAGAGCTCAAAGATCCTCCCGTTGGTGTGGTGTGGTAGTTAGGAGAGGGGGTGCTAGCTCAGGTGTCATCCGCGTCATTTGACCATGGTTCAAAATTACGCGGACCGTCCCCAAAAGCCCTCGTGTAGCTGAAAAGTGCGACGTTAATATTCACTCACTCACTCTTGTGTGATTCGATTTTTTCTCCCTATATTGAAAACATTTCAGGATATTTTTCTAACTCTTTTCTTTTTTAGCATATTTTATGGTGATTAATAACATTGAATTGATTTTACAAGGTGTCTATTTCCTCTATAACAATGAAATTGCAATAATTTTTCAAAGAAAAAATTCAAATAAAACTAACAGACTAACTAAATTCGCTAACTTATTAATGCATGTGGTAGTGTATGCTTAAATTTACTGGTTATAAAATAATGTGCATGTTCAAATTACTCGTAGGCTTAAAATCAGAAAATGTCCTTACAAAAATTCATTCATTTTAATATAAAATTATTTTTTAAAGTTAAAAATACAGTGTATGCCTGGACAATGATTCTTTTTTCTTCCTTTCTTCTTGTTTTTCTGACAGATTTCTTTTTGATATGTAAGATATATAAAATGAATAGAAATTAATTTTCAAAAAAAGAATAATTACTTTTTTTTTAAATAATATATAGTGCTTATGAATTTAAAATTTTTGTTTTATGTGGCTTCTAAAATGTATTAAAATAGATGAATTTCCGTTTAACGAATTTTTCATATAACGAACTTTTATTCGGGATTTAGTGACTTTGTTAAATATAGATGTCCGGCTGTATTCACTTAAAAATCCAACATGCGCATCAACCTAATATTACATCGAGATAAACAAAAAACTCGAAGTGTAATTTTGCATATATATTTGAGAACATTCGCTTCGTTTTGGTAACACTGAGAAACGTGATGCTTTAGTCGCGTGATGATCCAGTCACGTGAGTGGGTCACGTGACTGAAAGACACAATTCGTCCTCTTTCGAAATGAAGCGTGACATTAATTTAATGCTACGACAAGCTGATTCGGTAAATTACACCTTGATAATGAATCCAAGCTTTTCAAAAGTCATTTAATTTGAAGCAGCCAATCAGGGTCATTTTTAATTATTCTTTTTTTTTTACAGAAATATAGAAAAGTATGAAAACTTTTTTTCTGTCGTTTGAGGTAATCCGTGTCTCCTTTTCTAGGCCAAGGTAAGAACACGTGATACGAAACCGTGTGTTTGGGTTTTTGTCATTGACAAAGTGTACTAGACAAATCGCCTGATATTTTAAAACATACTCATTTTAAGATACCCTCTAGGGAAAAACAAGAGTAATGATTTGCTTTTACCCTTTCAGGACCGTCGAAAGAGGCATTTCCTCTAAAATTTAGGAACTGTTCTTGCTTAAAAATTTATATTTTAACATCAACTCTGTTGATATATGTTGTTCCCTTTACTTCATTATAGGTGTTGTTTTCCCCAATGTAAAAAGGTGCATTTTCCATTAGAAAACTGTTAAATTTTGTAAGACATTGTGCTAACTAAAGGGTACAAAATTATCTCGTGGAACCCGAGATAGTAAACAATAGAAAATTCACAATCTAGAAGAAAGTACATATATATAAGAAAAAAGATCAAACGTTTTAATATTCTTTTATTCTATTATGAAAAAGGCTTAACAAGTGTGTTCCAAAAAATAAAATTATATATAATGAAATTCAGTTTTAATGTATAGGATTAGCTTTAGATACTTGTACCTGTGCAAACTTCATAGAGAACGTGAATCTATTTTGAATACACATTTGTTTCTTCTCGAATTTTTATTGTGACTCGTGGAACCCCTGGGTATGACTCGTGGAGCCCCAGGGTTCCATGGAACACAGTTTAAAAAGCATTGGTATATAGCATGCATTGTCCAATACTCCTTCAAACGGTAATTTTAAACAAATAAATGATCACGACTCACAATTTCAAAAACCTAGGCACAAACCAGTTTAACCGATGTTCGCATTCCGACTAAATGAGTTGAATAATTATTTACGGTATTAGGCCTAGGCAGTAGCGCACACAAAATTTTTCAAGGGGGGAGTCCATGGTCGAAAGTCCCCCAACTCGTATCATACCTCAAGACGACATCAATTGATTCTTCTGATTTTGTTGACAAAAAAACAGTAAAAGATAAATTATTGAATTAATAATTAGCATTAATTAATAAAATAAATTGTTTACAAGTAATTAATTAAATTTTACGTTATATATATATACATTGGATTATTATCAATTGAAAAAAAATCAAGGGCTTTGGGGGGGGGGTTGTCCGGACCCCGAGGAGACCCCCTTTATGTGCGCCACTGAGCCTAGGCCTAGACATGAACAACGGTCACCACATAATACAGCCTTACCACTTTTGCCAGTTAACATGCAATTTGAAATTCCCTGTTCTACGGAAAATATGGACGGAAATAATATTTGATCCTTAAAATTATCTGGATCATGATCTTACTAAGTCAGAGTCGAAAACGAAACGAGGCCCTGGCAGAGGCGGATTAAGGTAGTTGGAGGCCCCTGGCGGTAAAAGGTTTGGGGCCCATGGGCTTAAGAGTCGAAAAACTAAAATAGTGAAAAGAGTCATTTACTTTAAATTCTCAAAATAAAATGTAGTGATATAATGAAACTCATCGGCTAAAGAAAAATCTTAACTGTATATATAAAAAAATATTAAAAACCTTACTTAAGAGCTTACAGTTTTGCTATACACAGTTTGATTTCTCTTTGGCAAATTCATCTCAATTATTTTTACCATATCTATTTTGTCCAAAACTTTTTATTCTGTATATAATATGGCCATGTTGTTCAATCTGTCTTTTCTCCCATAGTACTTCTTAAATTATTTTTAACACGTTTTAAAACTAAAAAAGATTATTCGCCTGATGCATTCGATATCGGTATTGTTAAAAATATTTTCAAAAGTTGTTCTACATTAGGATTTCTCTTGCATGCTGATAAATTTTTAGCGGGGGTTTCATTGTAACTTTGCTTTCTTTTCAATTTTTGTTCCAAGGTGGCGTGATTGGTTTGTCGCTGGCCTTTGCACTCATCAAGCTTGGGGCCCCTACCAATGCTGGGGGCCCCTGGCGGCCACTAGGTCCAACACCAGCTTAATTCGCCATTGGGCCCAGTTGGCTCATGCCTTAAGGCATCCCTGCGAGTATGACATTAGTCGAAACATACACATCAAGCATTGTACTACTTTGTGATAAGATTTTGACAATGCTTTATAATTTTTTGTAATATCCTAGCTGTATTTCTTTTTATAAATTTGTCAACTTTTATAAATTTTAAATGTAGCCTAGTGATCAAGATCACGGACTCGTAAATGACATGTCATGAGTTCGAGCCTAATTCCGCTGAAGACCCACCTTGCACGGGGGGTCGCTGCACGTTAAATATGTCACGGCTCAAAAGTCCATCCGTTGGTGTGGAAGTTGGGAGAGGGGGATGGCAGCTCATGTGTTGTTCTCGTCACTTGACCATGGTTCATAATTCCGAGGTCCGTCACCAATAGCCCTCGTACAGCTTTATAGTACGACGTAAATATAATTCTTACTCTCTTTCACACACGACAACTGAAGGTTAAAATAAAAAAAAAATTTCTATTCCATATTCAATTACCCTATTTATGTGTGTTTCCTTCCTAGGAACAAATAAGGCAATCTGAGTTTAAACGAAAAGAGACAGCAAGTTACAAAATGTACTGCTGCCATCTATTGGTAATTATCGAAACCAAAAATGTTTTTTCATTTTTTTTCACGTAATGTTGTATAGATTTAAACATAAAAATAAATTATCATTCCTACTCGTGTGCCGGTGATCCTTAAAAATTGCATCAGAAATCAAGTATCAATCTAATCTTTATTTTTTCACTAGATTTGATGGAATTATCAGCTATATAATAAAACTAAACTTTTACATTATTCTATATAATAATTTGGGGGGGGTCCTTTAAATAAAATGATTTAGGGTTATTCGTTGTGACAGTTGTGATTATCTGTTAAAATTATTTTCCCGTTACTGATCAACCAACAAGGAATGAACTCTATATTTTTCTTAAAATATATATATATGCAAGTGTTTTATTTTTGTTGTTACATGAATTTCATTCATCATAAATGTTTTATTACTTGACATTTACAACATAACACACCGGTTGGGTCCTGTTTTAGTGTATTCCTTAACAACAACAAAATATGTAGCACCTAAATTGGTAATAAAAAAATAAAACTGGCAACCATAATTCCTGGTAGCCATATCAGTTGTACAAGGTGGAGCGTGGAAGCTTCCCGTTTTGAAAATGCAATAAAACACACTGCATGTTTCATTCGACTTCATTGTATTTTCCGCCTACCATGCAACATTGGAACTTTGATTTTATACAGTTTTAAACACAAGGTCCCTCCATTATTAATACGCTGATACAGTCGATTTCGTAAACTTTGAGTCTCTTTTTGAAGCATATCGACCGGGATATAGTCAATTTCGGTTCGAATGTTGTTCTGTAGGTTTTCTTGGAGCGATCTTTGTAAACCAGGGACTTGAGATAAGACCACAGGAAGTAATCAGGAAGCAATAAATCAGGTCAACGCGCAGGCCAGTTTACGTCCCTTCGCAGGGTCCTTCGTTCTTTGGGGAAGGCCACAAATGACTCCTCCCCCTCAAACACCTATGGAAACCTGGAAGGTGTGGGCCGTGGCCCCATCTTGTAGCTACACGTTGTCAAGATCCCTTTCTTGGAGAGCAGGTAAGAACTGTTGGATCATATTGTTACATACCGGAATGAATTGACACAAGAAATCGTCCCACATTTTCAGGTGTTGCAACTGTCTTCGGAGGTCCTTTCCTTTCTTTGGAGACATTCCCTGTTCGAAAGGCATCCATCCCCATTAAACACATTTCCGGTTAGGAACACGACCTCGTGAAGGAATATCGAAGTGACCACAAAAGGCACGTTGCACCGCAATCACCGACCAACCGTTAGAGAAATACACCTCCACGGCAAAAGCGCACTGCTACCTCAACCACATGTTTGAGTCTGAGACGGGAGGGAACACAAATATCCCACTCCACCCTTTCCACAAACCCCTCCCCTTCCTACGAACATCATTGCAACATGTGTAAAATAGGAAGTTCCCGCGCACCATCCTGTATAACTGTGACACAAAATGATGAAAATATTCTTAGTGTCTTTGAGCGTCAAATGCTACTCAAGTTGATGACATTTGGCACAGGCGCTCAAATTTAGAACTCTACCATGCCTTCAGAGGACCAGAGTTTGTCAAATATATATAAATCCTAAGAATTAAATGGGCTGACCACACGTTATTAGAATGAACAAAGAACGCTCAGCGCAGAAAATCTTTCTGGTCAAACCCACTGAAACAAAAACTAGGGGTCGACACAACCTCAGGTGGGTTGACTGCCAAGAAAGGGATTTCTCTACCCTAAGAGTTACTAATTGGAAGACCATGTTAAAAAAAAAAGACCTAAAGGAAAATTCTTGTAAAGATCAAGGACAAACCGGGGCTGTGACGACACACACACACATTGAAGAAGATATTAGTTATATAACAAAGCGTTATTTGACCATTTTCATCTTTTCGCCTGAAAAAAAAACATCTAACATACACAATTCGTTCTTTTTCTTTTCCCTCGGAACTAGAATTTTCGTCAGGAAAGTCGAATTCTGTACATTCTTCTGCATGAAGACCCCCCCACACACACACATACACATTTCGGTTTTTTTTTTTTTTATTTCTAAACCCGAAATAATCTTAAAAAAAAGAAACAATGAATTATTTTCACAACAGTTTTCACAGTACTATGACGACGAGAGAAATATTTTTCCCTTCTAAGCAAACTGGAGTTCTCAGAAAAGAGAGTTTTGAGTTCTAGATATAAGGAAAAGCCGTTTTTGGTACAAGATTGGGCAAATAGGGTGGAGGCAGCAAAATTTCCACCCCACACAGCTTTCTTTTGCCAATAATGTTTAAACTACACTTAAACTGCATTTCTGAATTCTACACCAACCCAAGAAAATACAAGGTCAGTTCAAAAACTATCCTACCTTAAATTTTCCCGCACACAGTAGAGATTCTAAAGCAACGCAAATGAACATAGTGGGAGGTGACAGATTAATACTCCCTTCGTACCAGTCGTTTCCTGCAGGCAGTCGAGTGAGGTATTCGTTGGGTTTTTATTTGTCTACAGATGATTGACAACCTTTTTATCCCTTCAATAGATCAATAAATGAGTACCAAGCTTGCTTGGAACTAAACACTGGGGGTTTCGTGCACACTGACTGTAGTGTCTGGCTACAGTTGGCGGTAGATTATGGGACGGTTGGCGCAATTATTCGCATCCGCGGGGGCGAGTTACTATTTTTTTAGGCAGAAGGTTGTTGACCTACGAGCAAGACGATGAGGGTTCAGGAGAGTCCCTTGTTTTAGGAGCGCGAAACGCTGGACTGAATTTGATGTTAAGGAAAGCAAGTCATTTGGTTTTAGATCGACGCACAGGGCGTGGTCTGCTGTACCAAGAAGAGATTGTTTCTTGGGAGTTTATTTTTAACACGACGCACTGTGTTTGGTTTGATTGTATTGAGAAGCGAGGTAAGTCTGTTGGCTGTAAACGCGAAACACGGCGTTGAAAAGCATATTAAGAAAGTAATTGAGACATTACACTGACCACCTGACCGGAACATCTGCTCATGCACCTCAGCGCCCAAGGTCACGAAAACTGAGTTGAGCACAGAAAGCCTTGGCTCTCATGGGCTGTTGCGCTACTGAGTTTGAGTTCAAAGATGATTGAACGACTTGAACACAGGTACTAACTACATCAAGATTTTTGTCAAAAACTTGATGCGTGATTTTCTGAGTGAAAGAATTCGTAAGATTCAACAAGTGTTTAGAGACGGTGCTATATGGGTCACATAAATTAAGGAATGGTTTAACCAATTCAAAAGTGGCCACACGTCTGTAAAAAGTGACTAGCGTTTTGGCAGGACACAAACCGCTCGAAATGCAGCCGTTGTTAAAAAGGTGGAAAATATGAAAATGAAAGATCATTGTTTGACCGCACGAGAGACAGCTGAATAAGTTGAGATGTGTACAGGTTCTGCAAATGTGAAATTTTGAAGGGCTGAGGAATTTGTTCCCAAGCTTCTGTCGGTGAAATGCAGCTGTTATTGAAAAGGTGGAAAATATGATAATGAAAGATCATTGTTTGACCGTAAGAAAGACTGCTGAATAAGTTGAGATGTGTACAGGTTCTGCACATGTGCAATTTTGAAGGGCTGCGGAATTTGTTCCCAAGCTTCTGTCGGTGGAACAGAAAGAACTCCGTCTTGCAGTTTCACATGACCTGCTGGACACTATCAACGCTGAAGCTGGCTCCTTGTGACTTCTTGCTGTTTCCAAAATTGAAAAAGCCATTAAAAGGATCCCCTTTTCAGAGCAAAGATGAGATAATGCAGAACGCGGGCGAAGTTAAAACACCACTACATAAAAAGCCTTTCAGAAGTGTTTTCAACAGTGGAAGAAATGTTAGGCTAAGTGTGGGAAAACGCAAGAGGTCTACTTTGAATCTGATTAGGATCCCAATCCCCTAAAGATCGGACCAAGTGCATGAAGTAAAAATCTTAATAAAATAATGTGTAACTGTTGATATTTGGTGTTATAGGTTTATTATCCAATTCCTTCGTAAAGATTAATTTCTTTCTATTGCGAATCAAAAATCAGCATTTAAATGTAGCCCCCCCCCCTTCCAATCTATCGGGTGGACTTGAGAACTGGTTCACAGATGTAAAACAGCGCGATCAATGCAAATAAACTTCATAAAAGAAAAAGTCATTTTCAAAAAACATGTGGTCCTATAGACCCCGTTCACTTCACACATTTTGATAACAAACTGGGTTTCATATTGCACAGGAAACACTACCGATGTGAACAATTTTGGTCTAGAATAAATCTCAGTATTTTTTTAATTATTAGAAATTACCCACTCTTTTCGCTTGAAAACAGTTACTATCTACAAGCAGGTTCTTCGTTCAATAATAACGTGCGTTGTCCTTTTGGGATTGAGTGAACGAAAATTAACGTCGCACTGTTCAGCTACACGAGAGCTTTTGGCGACGGACCTCGTAATTTTGAACCATGGTCAAGTGACGAGGACAACACCTGAGCTGGCACACACCTCTCCTAACTACCACACCACACCAATGGGAGGACGTTTGAGGGCCCCTATACGGCAGGTCTGGTACTGGGCTCGAACTCATGACATGCCAACCATGATCCAATACCTTGACCACAACACGGCCACTTTCTTTCAAGAGAACCTTTTCTATTTCGTTATGAACAACTCTACCATGAATTTTACAATCAAATGAAAGATTTGCGTAAAGAGTAGATATTAATGGACCGACACATGTGCACTATATTCTATTTTTCTTAAACTATACTATGTTATCGGGACTTATTTTGATTTTTCCATAACCATTTAAAAATCAGCATATTTACTTGACTTATTATATTTAATTCGAAAAATTCGTAAATTTTGCTTGATTGATAGAATTTTAGCCCGGCGCCCCGTGCGATGCACATCTGCTAGGATCAAGCAAGCTTATCCGCCCCAAAAGGGAAAGTAGCAAAGGCCTTTGTTCAGCTGAAAATTCTTTTAGACATCCAATACGTCTACAAATATGTGACTAGCGAATGTGTTTCTTTTCTGAGTTATATCCAGGGGCGTTATTACAGACGTAACAATGATACGAGGCTCTAAAATACAGAAAATGTTACAGGGTCCCCGAATGAATTTTAATACAGGGCCCATTCAGGACTAGCTAAGCCAGTGGTTATATACATTTAGTGCTGAAGGATTTCTTCCAATAGAGAGGGGAAAAAAGTCACCCATCATGGTTGCTAAAGTATCCATATGAGTATTGAGAGCCATTTTTATCAAATACTAAGATCGAAGTTCGATGGAAGAAATTTCTGCGTATCAATCCCTGGTGCACCTCATAACATGACAAGTGGCGTAATCATCCTGGAAGTAGCAATGCTCCAACCCTTAAAATTGCCTCAGAGTAGAAAGCACATTGCTGTCTAGAAAAGCGCAGAAGTCGACATTGAGCTCACCCTGAATTGGGATCAAGGGTCCATACCACGAGGAACATCCCCAGACCATAATTCCAACTCCGTCAAACTTTACTGTGGGCACATTGCAGTCTATCAAGTCTTTCTCTAGGTATATGCCAAATCCAGACTCTACCATACCATCCAAACGGTAGAGATTGAACCTAGATTCTTTACTCCAGAGAACCTGTTACCACTCTTCTTTAAGTTCAATTTTTCAGGTGCCTTGCACTATCACAACCGAACAGTATGGTTGGATTTTGTAATCAAAGTCTTAATGGTGGCAGCACGGCCATAGAATCCCAGCAAATGTGCTTCCTGGTGGATGGCATTTATCGAAACAATAGTCCCGGACGCTTGTTGGAGCTCCTACAGTATGTGGGCAAGTGATTCGGGGTGGATTTTTCGAAATTCTGGACAGCACTTGTTGGTTTCTATTTCTTAGTTTCGTGAGTCTGCCGTGTTGAAACACATTCTGACAATTTTTACTCACCTTCCACTTTTTAATCACAAAAGTCGATTTTGCAATCTTTAACTCACTGCATGTCTTAAGAATCGGCTATTATTATGACATCCGACAATTACATCCTTCTCGAAGTCAGAGAGCTCTGATTTTCGTAGCATCTTGCATGCGGCTAATACCAATGCGGTTTCCAATACAATAGTTAAGTACAGAAGGCGTCACGAGAAGATCAGAACCAGAAACAACCTCATTTGCATAGGTGTTTAAATACAGGGTGGCCATTATGAAACTATAAGTGTTCAACGGGTGCTGGAGAGAAAACCACTGGGAATATTCCAGTGAAATTTGGTATCTACACGTTTCAGAACATGCGCAAATCAAATATGCAAAGAAAAAAAATCGCCACTTTCACCCGATAGATGGCGCTGTACCGTATTTTAACGCTCACCGGTGGCATATACAACTTTCAAAATCGATAGAGCATAATGACATTCTAAGAGGCATATAAACAAGAAAAACATCACTTACATTTTATCACAATTCCATATAATTCACTTCAGTAATTAATTTTTATAGTATCGTGTAATCAAAAATTAACGTAAATTAGGATCACAAATTAAACTATCCATAAAGACGCTTTGGAAAACAAACCATTATTTATACAATGAAATTATCACGATGTGCTCAAGATGAGAACCACCAGATGCAATTACATGCTTGAAGAATTTTAATTTTATACGGATACCGCCGAAGAATGTGGTGCAACACTTTATGCACAGTTGACTAGGGAAGAGATTATGTCCGAGCAACACTTCTTGCAACATACTGGCTCCTGAACTGCTACTCGTAGTAGCAATAGCGTCATCAATTTGTTGCACTCTTTCCGGGGCGCACGCTGCCCTCTTGTGCTTAGAATAATGCCCGGTTCTGTTTCTTCAAATTTAGAAATGATATTTTTAAATCCATTGACACACTTATTGGACCTCTTTTTAATCGTTCCATACGCCGGTATTCTTTCAGAGTAGCTGAATAATTGCTATCATTCTGGTAGAATATCATCCCTAACAATGCATGTTCCTTCTTATTCAGAGTCATGATTGACCATTGCTCAATGTGGTCTTATTTTTATACTGTTCGATGAACTTAACATTTTCATGTATGCCGTCGATAAGCATTGAACAACGTAACAGCACCATCTATCGGCTGAAAATGGCGACATTTTTTTCTTGCATGTTCTGAAATGAGTAGATACCAAATTTCACTAGAACATTCGAACTTGTTTTCTCTCCAGCAGCCCTTGAACACCTGCAGTTTAAATATGGCCACCCTGTACTTATTGGTAGTGCAGATTCAAGTGATGGAATGCCATACTGGATCCATGGTACTGACTTCAGCACATTTCTAGAAACTCATGAAGTCACAATACCACAGACTTCTTATGGGGAGGGGGGTTACATTCCAAAAACCACGCAGATGAAAACGGCGAGGAGTAATCTTTTCGGTAAAAATTAAAAATCTGCTGGTCTGTGGGAGGGATGTTAAACCCCAAACATCGACCATATGAACGCAACTGCCTGTCATATCTGTGCACAGTCTATCACTCCCGTTGGACCTATATTGCAATAAAAATTACTATTCTTATTTTCTCAGTCCTCCGAGTGTAAGATAGTTAAAATTTTAATAACTACAAACAGCTCTCTTATGCTGAGTATTTCTTCAATTTTCTGAAAGGCAATTTCCAATTACTTTGTTTTCCATAACATTGAAAAGGTCTTTCGTCTTAATATTCTTCAAGACATCACAAATTTTATTACAAAAATACTTCACAACAGTATCATTAATGCAGGGGGAAAAAATGCATATTTTATATATAACAGTATATTTTATATATTTCATGACCCGGAGGAACACATTTGTAAGGAAAGGACATCGATTCAAGTGAAAGGCAAGTGTGTTTTGGTTTCACGAAACCAATTTGCCCATAAATGTTCAGCATAAATTTCGACGTTGTTATGCACCTCAGTTCACATCCTGGGGTGCATAATCAATAGAGCGATGGGATGAAACGTTTGTGAAGCAACAGGCAGAGTTAAGGATCTTCCTAGAAGTGGTAGGCCGAGTGTGGGTGAACACGTTCGGCAATCCTTTCAACGGAGTGCTAAATCAACTTAAGCATCACGTGAACTTCAAACAAGTTTGGAAAGAATTCTTCATAAAATGCTTTGACTGCATGCTTATAAAGTACAAGACAAGTTAAAGGACACTTGGCGGGAAGTAGAATACTACTTAGACATTATACGAGCTACCAGGGGGCCGCACGTTGAAATTTACAGAGGTAAATGGTCTTATAATTATTCATCCATTTTCTCCCTTTTTACATAACATATCACTTTAATTTTTTTGTTTTTATATATATTTAAAATTTATATCCCATTCAAAAGAAAAATTATGGATTTACCCCTAACCCCACTTGAAAAGCTAAGGTGGATTGGAAAAGTAAAGAGGCCACACACATGTTTTGCATGTTATTTTAATCTGCAAAGTGATTTACAAAGTTGTGAGTTTTGGTCAATTGCAAGAAGTGTTATAAGTTGCATCCTCCCGTCCGCACGTCTTCGAAGGCTGACCTGTTTTGAAAAATCTTTTAAACAGAAGAATTGAGAATCAAGGAATGGACACCGGGGCAGGCAAACTCTTTGGGGGGGCTCGCGGGCCCCCTGCGCACTCAGGGACCTCGTTTATCACAGTAGTCGGGGGCCAAACAAGGTATGATTAAGAGCAACAATCAACAGTCTTAATCAGGGACAACTAAAGAACAGTTTTCTTTTTTTATACAAAACTCATTGCTTCAATGTACAAACCTTGACAACAAACAGTGCTAGAGAAAACTATGGGAGTAGCAAAAACAAGTAAAGCACTTCGAAGGTAGTCCAGAGTTCTGACGAGATCTGCTTGGAATCACTATTCTACTAAGTTCTAATGAATGCTTCATGCATTAAACAGTTCAACGAATAATTTATATGAGAGAACAGTACCGTACAATACGGTATATAACAGTACAGTAAGATATATAAAAATAGTTATCAGTGTGACAAAATATAAAAATTAATATACTGTTCATTAACAACTTGCAGTACTCATAATCAATATACATATAAAATACATGTCAAAAGAAAATTCGAATTCCGAAAAATGCATAGTTTTGGTAAACTGTTTTAAATTTTAAAAAAAAAAGTTTTAAAATTCTATTTTGCTTTTTATTCAGTTAAACAATATTGGAATAGCCCAAATAAATAATTGGGGAAAAAAACGCATTTTATTTCAAAAAAAAAAATATTCTAGTACATTACTCTACATGCATTTCAATAATAATTGTTAAACCAAAATATTTCAATTTCAACGGAAATAATCATCTTAAAAGTATACTTGTTCGTTCAAGAGATATTTTGATGCAGTCAAGAAAACGATTTAATGGCAAACCGTGACTTGGCTCATCAAAATGTAAACAGATATATCAGAACTCTGGTCTACTTTTTTTAAGGTAGGGACTGTCTGGTGACTGTCATTCCATTACAAAATCTAATGTATCTTTTTAAATTAATCAAGAGAGTTAAGTGTACTGCCTGGCACGGATAAGGCAATCCTATGCTGCACGAAAAGTCAGAAGTGAGAATAAAATCAAAATGCCCCCACTCACATATTACAAGCGTCAGTCTTGAACTTTCAACTCAAAATAGAATTTTTACTTGATATTTGTACATGTCTATAGAGCATAATGAACTCTCAAACTTCGAACGTTTTTACAGGGAAGCAAATTAAATTTCAACTAAATAAATAATATGGAATTGATATAAGAAAAACAAAAAAACTAGTACACCACTTGTGTTTTCCATCACTAAACTGTTATAGGGTATGAAACCAGACTAGCATGAATGATTCTTTGGTTTTGAAAAGGTTATATTTTCAAAAGTATTACACATGCACACATGAAAGATATACAAGAAGAACCAATAACTCGTTAAGTTTTTATTGTGTATTCTGGGGGAAGGAAAATATCCACATCCAGTCGTGACAATTGAAAGAGATTTGCCAAAGGTGAATGTTTTCTGAGCAGTGTCACAAAGATGAATGGGCTGTTATTTGTTTTCTGAGTCAACTGTGAGCGGTAAATGTTACCTGGATATGTTGCAGCTGTTCCAGCAACTCAGTGCTAACTTCAGGGATTTTGTTTTCCAGCAAGACAACTAACTCCTCCCTCATTGAAACATTCCAATTCATAACTATCTACACGAACTTTTGCATCACTGAATTGGTGAGAATGACCTAGCTTTGTTTCCCAAGCTTCCTAGAACCCTTGCTTTAATACCCTGCAATTTCTTCCTGTGGGGGAACATAAAAAAATTTATTTATGTACTCCCACTACCACAATTCTTAGTCGAGATTAAGGAACACATCTCAGTGCTGACAATTGACAGGACTATGCTACAAAATGTATGGAAGGAGCTCGATTATTGTCTGAAAGTGTGCCACACAGAGGGTGTATAAACTTGTGAGTTTGTGGTTCTTTTCATTTATCTTTCATGGGTGTACGTGTAATACTTTCAAAAATATAGCTTTTCCAAAATTAATAAATCATTTATGCTAACCCTGCACATTTCATTCGGAAGAAAGTAACAACTTTTTACTATGGTTGCACTGTCTGACAATATTTAATAAGCCCCAAATTACAACAAATAACTTCCTTTTTTAATGAACTGCGTTCGAGTTTTGAGAGATCCATTTCACTGGGTCTGACGCTGGTAAATCTTCTGACTTATCAAAAGCAGCAGCCAGGACAGACTTATCCGTGATTGGACGGTACAATGATTTAAGGCAACCTTGTCCACAACCTTAAAAACCAAATATGAGGATTCAAAGCACACACACTAGGATTTATTTCATACAAAAAACGTCTCCTGGATGGACTGATATAAACAAAAAAACTCTGGATAATATAATATTTTCTTTAGTCATTTCTGTACAGAAATATACATGGTAAATTATATGAACATCCAACAGATACATAACAAAAAGAAAAACACATTCTACTTGGCTATTAAAATATACAAATTTGTTTTTTTTCCAAGACTAAAATCTGGTAGTAATAGGTTCATCTAAATAAAAACTTGTAATAATGACTAAATACTATGTAAACGTGCAACAGTTCTACAGATACCTGAATTGCCTTGACTTCACCATCACCTTTGGTTTAAAAATATACATAATGCCTCAACAAAACACAAAAAACACTCGGGCTTTTTTTTTCTATTAATGTTTTGGTATATAAACTACATAACAACGGAAAGCTCTCGTGTTTAAAAGACGTGGCACACTTGATATTAACTATATAACACAGAAAGAGAATGGATGATGGACTACAGAAGCATTTATGGCGACATAAATTGAAGAATTTTAGATCCAACCTTCTATCCATTACCTTTGTTTATTCATAGTAAAAACATGCACTATTACACTATTGCAAATGATTAGAAATTCACAGTTGAGAAAGTGTATATACATATTTGCAATTTCTCAAATGTTAATGTTTGTTGTAAACATTTTAAAATTTAATTTATCTTTTAGTTAGTTTTAATATAATTTATTTCAAAAATATACAACATTAACAAAATTACTCATTGAAGAAATTTATAAATATTTTCAGAAAATATTAAATTAAATCAGGATATATTTAGTTTTGATTTTATTTATTTACATACTTTCTCATTTGGCAGTAAACAAATATCAGTAATAAATCTCTAGGAGCTAGCATTAATTCTTTTTAAATTTTGAATAGGTGAAAAGACTTTTTTTTTAAAAAAACACACATTAAAAATGGATTGTTTTAATTAGAAAAATTCAATTTCAAAAACTATAGCAATTTCATGTTTTTCAGACTAGTACTCTTTCTTAACACTCAAATTTTTTTTAAATGTCAATTTCCCCTTACACAACAAATTGCAATAAAAAGCTTAAAAGAAAAATGTGCTTCTATAAAAAAAAAATTTTATAAAAAAATCTTTTGTACTGAGAAAGTTTTAGACATTGCAATATAAACAAATAATAATTATAATTTCATGATGAAGAGCAATCAAGAAGATTGGATCTAAAATGGTACAAACAATATAGAATATAACACTAAATGAAATCTTAATCAAGCATAACATAACTGATAATGTAACAAAAAAAATCTAACAATATTGTAGTTTTATTACAGACATCAAACATCAGAAGAATACAGATCTTTCCCCCCTCCCCATTGTTTACTACTAACTACAGAGCTCTGCAATAAAATTGGTTCACATATTTATATATATATATATAAATTTACAATTTGAACCATAGCATAAATGCACTTAAATTTTAAATCTAGCGTCATTAACACTAAAAGACTGAATGAGTATCAAAATAAACAGAATACTCTTTAAATTTCTACATGAAAATGTCATTTTAAAACAATTAAAAGTTTCAGAGTAAAGCAGAAAATACAAAAGTTAATGCAAATTCAAATCATTTAAAGAAAAAAAATTCAAGGCCTTTTAAACTATTTTCTTAGTAATAAAAAAAAAGATATGTGTTTGGATATTCATTAAAATAAATCAGATAGGAAAATCGTGATATTCGTTTTTAAAACGTTGATAAATTATATTTAAAAGTAAAATGCTTCCAATAAGCGTGTGTGGTTTTTTTTACATGGAAGACTGCAGCTTTTAAGGTTCTATTTAATAGAACAATTTCATTTATATACACGAGTACAGATTAAAAAAGCTGAGCGCTATGTCAAGTGAAAGGGTATACATTCAAATCAATAGTTAGCAAAATTTATAAGCAAAGAATAATACTGTCCTCTACGTTATAATATATAATTTTGGAATCACAGATTATCAAAGTTCTATTCTGGGTAACTAACAATAAAATAATTTGCATTCATCAACAGAATAACCTATATTCAGTATATAAATTATATTTCTTTTATACACAGTATTATTGCTTTGAAAGTTCTAAATTTAACTACAGTCGTCTAGTGAAATTGTACTTAAAAATATTTAGATGTCATCATAAAAATAAACTATTTGCTACAATTTCCAGCAAATTGCAAGCTGGTTAAAATTTTAAATTGAAATTTTAAAAAACCCAAGAGTTAAAAAGCAAAGTTTACTTCAAAAAAAAATTCTTTAATAAGTTTAAAATCTTTTTTAAAAAACATGAGCAACAGCATTAAAGAGAAAAGCAATTTTTCATTAAGTATTTAAATGTGTTCTATTAAAATATATTTGTTTATGCTAAATTCGACTCAGGCACGTAAGTGTTGTTACTGGTCTTTTACTCATAGACTAAACGATGAAAGACATGAGTATCAGAGACTTGAAAAATAAGGAATTCATTTTTAAAAATGAAAAGAAATCAATCATTAAGATATCTATCAGAATTACTATAATTTGACTGTAGACATGAAGATGACATGATTGATCGAAAATAACTAAGAACCAAAAGGAAGAAGCATTTAGACAGCCTATAGCATCTGGCTAAATGAACAGTTAACTAAATATCTTTCAATTTATTTATAAAAAGAATAAAATTTTCATTTGTCATTTATTGTTAATCCTTTAAAATATAAAAGGACAACAAATGTATAAATAACATTTTCTAATAAGAAAAAAATCTTTTTTTGAGGTAGATATATTGAAGCAGAGAAAACAAAAACATGAGACTATTTGTAAATATATCAGTTCCACTGAACACATCTCTTAATTTCATAAATAAAAATGATAATTTATACATTGAGAAAGTTAATATATTTCATAGTATCTAACTTATAAAACACATTAAGGTTTATTTAATAGGTTCAGGCATGCTTCTACTGAATTTAGGAGAAATTTTGTACTTCATCATAAAATTTAATTCTCTTAATAATGCAATCTTGGAATACTTTCACTTTTATCATTTCAAATACTCAAGTCTAACTTGATCCAAAGGCTAAGAGTCACATTAAAGTTCTTAAACTTGCGATTCTAGCCAATAATTTTGGCTAATATATATATACTATAATAATTTGAATATGCAGACTAGTAAAAATATAATTTTAAAAAGTATTCAGTTATTCCTTATGTGAATGCACAAGGTGCAATAAGGAACAAACTACTTTTCAGACTAGAAAACTTTGAGAGAAAGCTCAAACTTTACAAAAGCAAAAAACAAAGTGAATGCATAACATCACCTGAAAGCGAATATATCTGTTGTAATAATTTTATTAATCTTAAGAACTACTAAGTTCTGCACGTGGCTAGATATTTTTAATTTTTTTTTTAAAGGAAAGTGTTATCTCAATAGCATCTACATATAAAATCCCAAAAATAGCAAAGCAATACATCAGGAATGAAAATATATAATTTTCTTCTTAAAGTAACTTGAAAAGAGCTTGAGTCTGATTCTATTTTTATTTGAAGTGAGACAATGTAAGCAAACAAAAAAAGTATAAAATAATTTAAGTTCTTTAAAAAATGAAACTTTTGATGAAATTATTAATTGTTAATTTTTAAAAAAAAACAAAAATGCAATAAATTTTAATTATTTTCCAAAAGATTTGAAACCCTTATGAGAAAATAATTTTTGATTAAATCCAAAACATGAAATACAAAATTTTTAAATGACATACTTTTTCATAAATAGTATGCAAATATAAATTTTAAGCCTGCTAAAATTTAAATATTAAATCATATAGAATGAAAAAAAATATGAACTTCCAGTCAATAATAGAACTATTATTCAGGTAGAATTAAGAATATTTAAAAAATTATTTACGTACATATATATTATAGCAGATTATATCCAAAAAAATTACAGAGCACTGTATTAAATGCATTCCCTATGACAATTAATATCTACCAATTATTCCTTTCTTAAAACTGAGTCAACACATTTAAATTTTAACATAACCACTTAAAAACATCGCATTTCATAACAAATAAAAAAAGATTACTAAAAACATAAATAATTCAATAAATGTACTCTAAAATGCCATTATCTCGTGAAAATGACCCGTAATTATTAATTTTCAAACAAAAAGCATGTAAAAGTTCTTTGAACATTGACAGAAACTACCTTTTAACTATTCTCTTTCCACCAACTGGATAATGACAATACACAATATACACCAACTAAGGATGTTAGAAATGTTAAGACAACAGAGAGAAAAAAAAATATTTGACCAGCTTTGGTTTTGGTCAAAGGTTAATAATCATTGTCATTATCCAGACTAAGCTCTGAAATCCTCGAATCAGCTGCAGAAACTTTGCGCAAATGACACACAGCAGTTATCAGGCATCAAAGGAACATTATCTGTACCAGAGACAAGAAAGTAACGAGTATCTTGGATATTAATCGTAACACCTGGTGAATGCTTCATTTTTGCTTTAATCAATGATGAGTTTATTAACTAGATACTTAATATTCTGTGAACTAAAGTAATATGAACAAGTTGGCTAGATAATCTTCAGGCCTAACTGAAAAAATTGAAGAAAACAATACCTAATATTTCAAAAGACAATCACTGGTGGAATTAGGATCAAAACTTCTGAAACTCATCAATAATAAAACTTACAACTCAACCACTGGGTTAAAAGTTTCCTTTATGAACATTTAAAATGCTGGGACACTTACATAAGATCAATGTTTGGCAATAATTATCTTCTTTGATGATAAAAATTTTGAATGCAGTAACTAACATAACTTAATTGTTCTAGCTTTCAAATGTTAATAGTAAAGTATCTAAATTTGTAAAAAACAAGTAAATTACTATGTAATATAAAATGAGAACAGGTTTGCAACAGTAAAACTATAAAAATGAGAAAATATATTTTTGAAAAACAATTAATTAATACACAAATAATGATTGGATTTCATTAATTATAAAATGTGGCAAAACTATATTCAATATTTTTGCCTACAGTTTACAGATTTTAAAGACAATTTCATATACAATACAAATTCTCTGATCTAAAGGTTGTAAAGTTTGTCAGTCTTTCCTCTTACACAATAAGTTCCAAAGCAAAATTTTAAAGTTAAAACTACTCACTGAACCAATTTAACTATTAGTTTTAACTATCATTGAGATAATTAAAAAAATACATAGGTTTAATACATATACAGCAGTATCAAAAATATGCAATAGATTAATTACAGATGGGTTATTATTCCACCAGGATTCAAAAATATGAAATAAAATTTGGCAAAACTTTATATATTAAATCAACCATTAAATTTAATAATTGGCGATTTTTTTTCCTTTAGAAAAATTAATATACAGGCTTAGCCGATACTTTCTTGTCTCTGTATATAGTCTATATATTAAAAGTTGTACAAATTTCAAGGTTGAAAAGGGGGGACGAATGTTGAGGCCACTGGTATTACGCACAAATCGAAAATTTCCAACAAAAAAATCCCATTCACAAACAAACATGTCTTTGGTGGAAAACTGAAATTTACATTACAGTGTGTGCACTAAATCACAACATTTTGTAGAAAGAAGTACAATGCAAATTAGCAACAGAAAAGATGAATACATATAAAACAGAAATGGTTTTCCCTAAATGATCAAAGCAGTGTTAGTGAAATATATAACTGATCTCAGGAGTAAAAATAAAGTGTATTCAGATCAGCTGTAGAATAAGAGAAAAGCAACAAAAAAAAAAGACTTTAAAATAAAAATCAGTATTAATATCATTTCAAAAAATGCAAAGAATGTTCAAAAAGTAATATAGTTTTCATAAAATCCATCTATAAATGAATGAATATAATATCAGCAACTACGTATACAAAAAATTCAGGAAGTCACTTGAAAAAGAAAGTTTAATTATTTATTCTTAAATTTAAATTAAATATTGATTATATCTCTCCCTTTTTTTTAAATTCTTAACTGAAGAATTTATTTCCCCCTCCCCCCTCATTTTTAGGTTTCTCTCAATTAAACCTGAAAAGCAAACACTTCTTTTGTTATTTAAAAATATATTAATTGTAAATTTCTAATTTTTACCATACATTTAAAAATTCATGGGAGAAAAATGAAATCAATACATTAGAAACTTTAAAAAAATTAAATTTGGATAAATAAGAGAATATATACACAGGATGTATAAAAATATTGAATTATCAAAGCAAATGTTTTCTATAAGCTGCACTTGGAAATTAATCCTTTGCAAATAAATAAAAATAATAATATTCACATCGAGTATGTGAATTTAAGTTCTATAACCATACATTTCTTCCTTTTCAAATTTGTAACAAGATTCAAAACAAAATTTAGTCATATTTTTGTTGGAAATTTACAATTTTTGTACACATTAGTAAATTTTATAAGAGATGAGCAGAGATATTTTGCTAAAAGGAATATTTAAATTTCTTGCAATCTAGCAATTATTTTCTGCAATATTAGGAATAATATATTATATGAATAAAACTTCAATGAATATGAAAGATGGAGGAGTAAGAAAATATCTTTTAAATGGGTCTAGCTTGCTGATAATTAAAATGAGGCATATGAACACTTTCTTATGAACAGTAAACTTGTGAACGATTTTACATATGTAACAATGCATTGCAATTCAATTCATATAAAAATTTGAACATAGATTACTCTGAATACACACAAATCATTTTTAAAATAAAATTCTTGACACTTGCTCTGATTATTTTACATAGTTGTAAATAATTTCAATCATTAAATCAAATTACAACTAACATCTAAATCTTTCAGTGAAAAAATATTTACATGCGTATTCTATTTGTAACTAAAACACATACAAAGGAGAATTTTTTTTTAAAAAAAAAGTCTAGAATTGAAATTTGGAAAGATAATTTTAAAAAGTTATAAAAAAAATTCTCTAAAAAATGATTTAAAAAACAATAAAGAAATTTTATATATAATAAATGAACTCTATATATTGGAATAATAAACATACAATGAACAAAATAACTATTTTATATATATATATATAATTTGAAGACCCATAAAAATCACACACTTGGGTGAAATTAGAGAGAATGCTACCACTTTTATAAGAGTGAGGAATCAGTGATTATATTTTTTATAACTGATTCTTAACTAATGAGGAAAACGGATTTATGTGACATAGCTATTTCTCTACGAAGAGGGAAAAATCAGTATGGCAAGAGGACTTCTTTGATTTGGTTCAATAAAAATTTCATTTACAGTTCCAAATGTACAATTTTTTACTTCTTTAATACATGATATGAAAACAAAAAGAAAATTGTGTAATAAATTTTTTCATTAAAAAATTCTTAAATTAATTTTTTTAGCAAACTAAAGAAAATTTAAATCTCATGCAAATCTAAAAATTGCATCTGCATTTTAAAATGGAACAAACAGATCATTTACAAGATCAGATCTATAAAACACTAATCAAACTTTTATAGATATTTCAGGATTCAGGAAAATTCAAGGGGGAAAAAAGGAGTATCAGGATCAACTTACTCAAAAATAAATTAATAATTTAAACATTAAAAAAAAGAATTTTTATCAATTATTTAAATATTATATATAAAAGAAGAATTTGATAAATTAAAAACAAAAATAAGTTATTTAGAAAAGTGTATATTGGGGGGGGGGGATATTCAAGCCCTCTTGCCAAGGTAAAAAAAAAAAAATGAATTGAGAAACAAAGGAAAACTGACAAAAGCAAGAAATTTGAATTTCATCATGACATTTGGTCAGAAAATACATTATAAGCTAGGTACACTATCAATTAGTATTGTTTGCAAATTTAAAAATGGCCTGAATTCTAAAATATTCTTTCAAATGTAGATATACTTTTAAAATCCTTAATCCTAAGAGAAGTAGGTTTAAATATATAAAGGATTTTTCTTAAAAAAGTCCTTTTCTGATAAATGCAAGCCAGACCTTTCCAGCTGACACTCAACAACATTTCTAATTAATTGCAATTAATACAAATCTTTCATATCCTCTGTTTCAATGGAAAACCACCATTTTTTAAATGTTAAACAGGTCTTGAAAAGACAGTGATTGATTAAAAAGGAAACAACCAAATAATATAATAAAACAATTCATTACATCATAAAATCCAAAACTTAAATTAAATATTTGATAAATAAAATTAAAGGAAATATTCCCAAAGAAATGGACCAAATGTGAAAGAACCATGCAACTATCACTTCTGTAAAGCTCTAGTCGGTATTTAAAAAAAGCAGGCAGCTGCAGAAGGTCTGGCTAGCCAACCAACTGAGAAAGTACTGAAAGCCTGTTTATCAAAAGAGCTAGAGTGCAAACTGAAGCAAAAATCTTCACTCATTCATGCGCACGCAGACAGCCTCTCGCATACTCCCGTTGGCTATTTCTCATTGCTTCTATAGGAAAACTAGTAGCACGCGTCTTCGTACCTGGTTAACAAATGGCAACATGACTATGCTTCAAGATTTGAAACAACTCTGAAAACAATAGCAAATATTATGCTAATCATAACATTATAATATATATAAACTTTAATACTTCTAGCTATAAACTAGATATGTGCATGTGATAAAAACAATCTACAATAAATCTCTCTCTCGCATGAAAGATCTAAAATGTTAAGAAACTACTGCTTTGATATTGCAATAACAGAAGTTATTCGTTTGTACTTTAGTAAACTGCAAAAACCATTCAAAATCCAAAGATGGTCTCTACTTGACAACAGTGTATTAACAAAAAAAGATCACTCTTTGTAGGACGATGATACTGTATATCTTCATATACATATGTACGCTTGCTAACAATTCAGTATCAAGTTGTTAACATTCTCTATAACTTCTAAATTGAGGTTATTTGCTAAAAATTATTGTAAAAATGTACAATCTTATACTACACTTGGAATCTTTCTCAAGTCGCGAGAAACACGCCAGAGAGTCAAATATACAATGTGAGTGTGTGTACATAAGTATGCTATTCTCTCCTCCTACCAACATAAGTGTCATGTGTTAGCATGAGTTTTACTGTGTGCATTCAAATTCCCACGATTTGCAAAACCCTTGCCGCACGACTCGCACTTGAATGGCTTTTCACCCGTATGCACGCTCATGTGCCTCTTGACGGTGGATTTCTGAGAAAAGCGCTTGCCACACACTTCACAGGCAAATGGCTTCTCACCTGTATGGGTACGCATGTGGATCTTGATACGCTCCTTGTCTGCAAAGCGCTTACCGCACACATCACATGGGAAAGGCCGCTCTCCCGTATGTGACCGCATGTGCCTGGTCAAAGAGGTCTTCTGAGAGAAGTGGTGGCCACACAGATTGCACGTGAATGGCTTTTCTCCAGAGTGGCTCCGCAGGTGTAGCTGATACACGTTCTTTGAAGCAAGGTGCTTCCCACACAGCGTGCACTGAAAGGGTTTTGCTGGATCACCCGACAGAACAGGTTGTGGGGGAGCAGTCAGCCGGGGTTGGGTTGGATGCAGGCCACACGGACTCCCATTTTTGCACATGAGACAATTCCATTTTTTGTCCGAAGGCTTTTCGGCCGAGGAGTCTACAGTCGAGGTGGGGGTACTCCCCGCGAACGCGATGGTCGAAGCTTGCGAAGGCACTGGGTTTGTTAGCGCAGAGGTCGATATCGCAACCGAACTGGTTACGACCACGGGCAGTTGGACCGCAGCAGCTGCAGGAGGAAGATGTATGGAGGCAATACCGGGTAACGCTGCACCGGCGTTCAAGATTATGGAAGGGTTGAACTCTGAGGCACTCACTGAAGCTCGGGAGGTTCCGGGCTCCTGCTTGATGGTCACCACGGGGATCTGCGCGCTCGTGGGATTAGCACCAATCAAATTCGAGCGCTTCACCAGGGGAGAGAGTCCATGGACCACTGTGAAGGGGGGTAACGGACCTGAACCAGGCTCTTGCTTGACCAGACCAACTGTCTTCAAGAGCCCACTGTACATGCTGTTAGTGGAGGTCACACAATTGGAGGTCACTATGGAGTCCAAGAGGGTTGAAGCACCTCCAGACGAAACAGTTCTCAGGGTTGAAGACAGGATACTGGGTAAGAGGATGGGAGAAAGGGGTGGTGATGAAAGAGTTGGTGAGACAGAAGGCAAATGGGAAATGACGGCTGAACTATCACCGATACTTATGTTGGGTAGGGAAGTCAGGGGAAGGGCAGAAGACAGACTGGACTGCAGAGAAGCAAGCGCACTAGCAGAAAGGTTAGAAAATAGGGAAGGGAGCACCGTGGTGGTTATATTGGGTAGAGAAACTTCTTTCTCATCTGATGATGATGGGGATTTACTACCGTGGCTGATCACGGAATGTTCACTAATATCTAATTTATCTTTAGAACTATTTGAATTATCCACCAGACCTGAATCCTTGGAGACTGATTCGACACCATCTTCCTTCTTGATATCATTTGACACAGCTGAGGGTGACGACGAGGGAACCAGGATGTCCTGGTGGATAATCGAGTCCCCCTTTGTTGACATCACAGACGTAATGACACCCTTAGGTATGCGCTGCATAGTAGTTCTTAACTTGGATGGTGGTGAGTGAGCCCTCAAAAGTTGCTGAATTACACTAGCAGTCACAGCTGATGGATTTACAGTATTCACACATGTGTTACGTTGGCCATCCGAGACGGCAACTTTCCCAGCCATCCTTATAGTGATTATCTCACTATTGTTGTCAGTTTGCGACACCTTTGCTGCGGTTATTTTATTTGAGGACAAATTTTCCGCACTTGTTATCACAGTGGACTCATTCTTGATAACCTGAGACTGCTGTAACAGGTTCTTTTCAATGATAGTCGACCTGGCGACGTTGTGGGCCTTCAAAATTTTGCGTTCTTCTGAATCGCCACTCAAAACATTGTGTACATCAGAATAAATAATATCGGAGCTCTGGGAAGTTTCTATACAATCTGGAATAATCACTTCTGCATCTAAAGCAGATTCGTCCATGCTGTCTTCCATGGTCGGACCATGGGAGTGTTCTGTTCTTAGCCTCTGCTCAATGGCTTTGATCTCAGCAGCGGTAAATTTGGGCGAGGAGTCTATGTTCGATGTGGACATGATGACATTTGTCTCAATGGCTGAGATGGATGTCGGTTGGGAGCGCTGACTTATACAATCCACAAAACTATCTGAATGCTGGATGCTGTTCTCCACACTGAAATGAGGAGAAAGCATCACTCTGGCAATGGACTCATCACTTGAATGCAAAGAGAAGGGCCCCTCCAGCCCCTCTCCTGATTGTAGTTGCTCACTAATCTCAGCTACTTTCTGCATTTCCTCAATTGCCATGGGCGAGAGATGTTGAGATGGGGAAGTGGATATATGCATAATTTCCCTTAGAGGGACTACTCCCACAAAATTTGGAATCGTTCTGCTGGGCAGATCAAAGCCATGATCAGAATCTGTTATATCGGATAGAGCATCTTTTTCCATTATGTCTGGTCCCAGAGAAGACATCACAGTATTAGCTTTAATGCATCGGCTTTCAGCATGGCCGATAGGGGTGGACGAACACACTAATGATGATGACAGAGGAACATCTACACTTTCCATTACTATATCTGTACAAGCATTGTGTCTTGAAGACGAAACCTCCATTGGACTAGCTAAGGAAACGTTGTTGAGGGAGTCACAGGGACTTGAAGATAAGCGCTGGATGTTGTTCATAGAGGTCATGACATCAAAGGAATTACTATTAGTCAGATACTGAGGAATACCCATAATTAAGTTGATATTTGAAGGCCTACAAAAAACGTCGAACCTCCCTTTGGCAGATGATCTGATGATGGTGGAGACAGGAGGTAACCCAATGTTGGATGATATACTCACACCTGAAGACAGATCCAATGAGGATGCACTGCTGTTTGATGAAGGAGACAAGCACACTCCATCACCCGGTACTACCTCAGGCAAATTAGAACCAATGTCTAAATGGGATGTACTTTCCACAGACAACTCAGAGGTCTGTGAGCTATCCAGGTGGTAGTTAGACACTGGACCATCCAAATCTTGTTGCTCTTGAAGTAGGCTCTGCATCTCCATGTGATCCTGGCTGCTGGTCACTGAATGCTGTTCCAAAGAAAGAAGATTGTGTTCATGGTCGGCTGATGAAGGCGACTTTTTGTGGCCCAGGGCGGACGATGCTGCATTCATCAGATCCGACTCCTGCAGGAAATTCTGTGCAGTGATATTGTCTACGACACTTAAGTGGTCCTCACTGTTTTCTGACTCCTGCGAGCCAGATTCCTGAGTGACTATAGCATTAACAGTGAGTGAAGACCGCAGAGTGCCATCGACTATCATGCGCTCATCGTCACATGCCCCAATGGAACCTGAAGTGGAGTCAGCATCATGCAGATAACTAACGGAGTCAGAGGCCATGATCTCAGCAGAGCAAAGACCATTATTCCAGGAGGTAGCCATGTTGTCAGTGGAGCCCACTACAGGTACAGAAACCATAGTGGGCTCCTGTTCCCCACCAGATGGAGTGTCAGATGGTGGAGAGCAGTCACTCATCTTCAAGTCGCATCCGAGCAGTTTTGGGCAAACGCAAATGAAGCATTTTGAGTGAACTGGGGGGAAAAAGGAAGCAATCTTACTCATAGAAAACAATTTCACAGTTTGAAAAAATAAACATAAAAGACATGCATTTGCAAGAATTTAGGAGTTTATTAAGAGAAAAATATATTTAGAACAGTTAAAAAGTTAAGAATGTTCAATTAGTTAAGAAAAATATACATTTCATCTTGAAAATATACAAAAAATATATTTATCAAAGGAGTCTTTTTACATCAACTGTTATCAGTGAGATGATAAAGTAATAAATGAAAAGAAATATTAATGAAACAAAAAAAAACACTTTTCCCTAATTATACTGAAAAAAATAAATACAAACCAGAGATTTCTCTTTAAAAAAGTGTATTCTTGAAATAAACTGATGAATATAATATTTTATATTTTAATGAAAAATGTAGTTTAATATATTAAATTTCTTTCATTTCAGGAGTTACATTTTTATGCAATATTGAAGCTTAAGAAATTATTTCTTGTCTAGAATATTTAATTATTAATAAAAAAACAGGTAAAAAAACAATTTTCATACCAAAAAAGTTCTTATTAAATAAATAATAGTTTAAAAAACTAAAAAACACGCTTTTATTGTAGTTCGAACTAAAAAATGAAAAATAAATTATAGTTTGAAAAAAAACTAAAAAACACGCTTTTATACTGAATCGAACTAAAAAGTAAAAAAATAATTCTTAATAAAGAATAAAATGATTAACGAGAAAATGAATGTCATTGTGGTAAAAGCGTGGGGTGCTTTGTACTACATTTTTACACTAATTTAGCTTTTCGAAATAGAAGTTAGAAATTATAACAATTGATACATTTATAGAACACCCCACGCTTTTACCCCAATGACATTCATTTTCTCTCGTTAATCATTTTATTCTTTATTAAGAATTATTTTTTTTACTTTTTAGTTCGATTCAGTATAAAAGCGTGTTTTTTAGTTTTTTTTTCAAACTATAATTTATTTTTCATTTTTTAGTTCGAACTACAATAAAAGCGTGTTTTTTAGTTTTTAAAACTATCATTTATTCATTGTTGAATTTATCCTTGAGTTTGATATTTGAAGCTGGAATTACGTGGCTGTGGAATTAGTCTTGCTCTTCAATGGATATTAATTAACGGGTCTGAAGTGTATTTATTCTCTCCGTTTACGAGGCCTCAGATCGTTATATTCGATTCCGTCTCTTTTGAACAGGTTAAACAAATAAAAGTGTGTAAAGAAGAAAAGGTTCGAATTACAAAAATTTTTAATGCATTGTTTTTTTACGGATTAAAAATTATAAAATTCCTCTTTTTTGTTTTTGTTTTCTTTTTTCACATTTTCATGCATTGTCATCCACTTCCGAGCTAATGTCCGAATTTCAAGTCTCTAGCTCATCGGAAAGTCACACAGTTTAAAATCAATTACAAAATTCCACCCGGATAGACATTAAAGAAAGCGAGTTATTAAAAACATGGTAATATTAAGTGTCAATCGTTTTTTCACCTTTCAAACGTGTTCATTTGATGTTAATTCGTATCATCATTTCTAAGCGTATTGCTTTATAAAAATAAAAAATATTTAGCAGTTAAAATGCAATTTTTTTTTCTCATGCTCAAGCCTTTTTTTTTTTATTTTTAATTTCAGAAAAATGTTTATATTATGGTTAGAAATTGCTAACACACACCCACCCTCCACTTTCTCAGATACAGAACACTTCTTTTGTTTGTTTTATTTCTTTTAACCGCAAGTGTATTTTATACTTGCATATATAATTAGCGTTAAATTCAAAACACTTTAGGGTTACACCTTATTCTTTTAGTTGCCAAATCTGGAAATGATGTAGGAAATTAATCGCCATGTCTGAAAATGGTATATGGAACTAGTCGCCAAATTTAAAAATTATATATGAAATAAGTCACCAAATCTGGAAGTGATATATGGATTTGTAGCCAAATCTGAATATCCTTATTCCTGACGATCCTGAAAAGGACAATGGAACAAAATTATGAAATTATTGTATTGTCATCAATCCTTGACAAGTGTGCGAAATTTCGAATTAATCCGATCTTTTTAAGTGGGTAAAAATCGAGTTCTAAGATTCCGTTACATGCAAGTGAAACTTATAAAAGTGTGTTAAAAATACATTAAATGTTCAGGCTTTTTACAACTAATTCAACAAAAGTATGTTCAAAACTGAGAAATATGGATTTTCAATTTTACATACTTATAAAGAACATCTGTACATATTTTTTTTAAATTATCCGATTTAATTAAATAAAAATTTATATATTTTTTTTAAAAATTCAGTAGAAAAGAAAATATAAATTCTAGTCTAAGAATTAATTTTTTTCCAAGCCAAAGGGAAACACCAATATCTACAAATATGGATAGTGCTCTGTTCAAATAAATATAAAGCTTGAAATTTTACAAAAGCTTATTTTTTTACTTAATTTTTAAAGAAACATTGACTTTGCACATTAATCATCTATATTTTATGTTATTCTAATTGCAATATTGCACAAAAATCACCAAGGAAAAAGAATTACATACAACAGAAGAAATGAATACAATTAAAGTATAATAATATTTATAATGCACAAAGATGCATTCAGTACAATAACGACAAAATACAATTCATTCATTGAAAAGGAACAATAAATATATGTTAACCAACTAAAATTATAATTTGAATCAAATAATTATTTAGTCATTAGCAAATAATATAATAAGATTCACTACCACATAACTTTAATTATCAGTCAAAAATAGCTAATACATTTGCATAAAAAACTAATTTAATAAATGTATTGACATTCTTTATAGTTTAAACAAAAGATAAAATTAAAAATATCTTGTTTGAAAACATCTTTTAATGCAGTTGACTCAAGGAAAAAAATTAAACATTAATATTTAAAATTACTTTAATATGATTAAATATTTTTTTCTAATATAATCACAAATTTCTATAGCAAAATACATACATTTGTTTTTATTCCCATTTTTAGTAGAAAGAGACTTAAAAAAAAAAAAAGAGTATCTACGTTATGAACATTCAAAGATTAAAGAACGTAAAACAATAATTATTTAAAATAAACACTTTATACATGGTACAACCGCTTTAACTGTTCATGATGTATCCATACAGTTGATTCATCTGTTTAATTATATCAAAAAATGTAGTTTAATTATTTTTTTTAATTTGACACTTAATTTTAACATTCAAATTCACTATTACTTGATAAACATTTTATCAGCCTAAAGTTAAGACAAATGGACAAAAACAAAAAATCACAGATAGAATTTACTTAAAGAACATGATTTGCATTAAATTGTAAAATTCAGGGTTCAACATTAATACATTCAATTATATGATTTATTTATTCGAACAAGGTTAATTTTTTCATAGAAGATAAGTCGGCAAACTTTCAGAGAGAAGAGTTAACTTATAAGTGAAATAAGATAATTAAATGTCAAAGAGCCCTTTACACAAAGAGCCACACATGTGTAAAAAGGAGGAGAATGGGAGTCACTAATAGCACTTGCAATCAAAACTGACAAAATCCAATTAATATTTTTTTACAACGTTCAAATAAAGTTTTACCTATTTCCCATTCCTTCCAAAAATAGAACTATCAAAGATATTTTCATTTCTGGAGCTCAATGCAAAAGCAATTATTGTCAAAATATCATAATGTAGGGAATTAAATTTTCAAGCATCGTGGAAAAAAAGTTCCTACCAATAACACCATACGAGTTTTATTCCAAAATTTCATGCTTACATTACTAGTTAAAATTGGCTTTGATTGTTCTTGCGCATTTTTGTCATTTCAACTTTTTTTCTTTTTTTACTGACCCTTAAACAAGTCATAAAATACAGAATGCATATTTGTCCCTTTACATGTATCTCTAGCTCATACTCAAGAGCGCTCTTTAACTCATATATGTAAATAAGCAAACGTTGCCGGAAACCCAATTAGAAGAGTGTCTTGCCAGGAGACATTTCTACCAATAAATTACACTTTTATTGTTTTAGAATTAATGTTAATATTTTTTCTGAATCAATACACTTTGCTAAATGATAACAATTTAATACAAAATCTTAAACCAGTAAAATGTTTAATTATAGATGCACAAATAAGGTATCTATTCAACAAATAATTATAAAGGATAACAGAATTATACAGAAAGGAAAACAATTTTTAGGACATAATTATTTTTAATTAATTCATATAGCTAAAAATCTGAAGTGTCGCAACAGTCTTTAAAAAGAGACGCGGTTCTGCTGACCCCTGTCAAAGAACTTTAAAAAATGTAAAATAAAGACCTTATAGCATGAAATGTGATTTAATTATTATTCATTTTTGTCTTTGAAAGTGTACATGTGTCAAAAAAAGAATTTCCCAAGAGTCATTATCACTAGTAAGGAAAACAGAGCTTGAAAAAATTAGTGAAACAGCAATGTTTCTCTAGAACAGTGATTCCCGAAGTGGTATATATCAACCCCCAGGGGTCTATGATGACCTGCAAAAGGTCCACCTCAGCAAAAAAATATTTTGGGGGTCCATGAGTTGTAAATTGGGGTTACAATAGTGGCTCTCATTAAACTAGATCATGACTTTAATTTTTAAAATTTAATCAAATGGGAACCAGATTTTACCTATTTAACAGTTATTTACTAAATTTACAGTTACAAGGTGACAATATGGATTTTATTAAAAGATCATTATTTCACAGCATTTTTTGCCATAATTAATTTAAGGGAGTATAATATTGGATATCATGAATTTTTCCACTTTTTCAACTGGCCACAGACAGGCTTGCCAGGAAAATGAAGTTTTAACCTACATTAAACATTTAAATGCTCTTTATTCAGATTTTGAAATGAATGGTAATTACCTCAGCAGAGAGAGATAATGAATTTATACGGTCATATTGGGGGGAAAATGTCATATTACAAGAGGATATGATCAGAATAGGCAAAAAAGGAGATCTTAAAGTTTAGTTTAGAAACTGTCAGCATGTTTGTTTGTCTTTAATAAGACATACCTGTTATTTACCTGTTTTACAGATAGGCATTTGAATCTTTTAATGTAAGCAGATCTATATCAGCTTTTAGAAAAACATTTAAGTAGACAGATTTGCTAAAATTCAATATTAGGTAAGTAGGGGGTCTACCTCAAATGATAAAACATGACAAGGGGTCTGTGAGACAAAGTTTGGGAACCTTTGCTCCAGAACATTTAAGAAAAAAACAAGACAGGATAATTTAAAATAGAATTAAAGATCAAAACATTGAAATTTATTTCAAAAAATTTAAGACAAAACTTACAGGCTATATTAAAATATAAAAAATATTGTAACATTTGTTTAAATAAAACAAGATCAGAGTTTAACATTTTTATTTATTCATTAAATAAGTTATTTGAAAACATAATAAAAGAAGTCCTTGAGTTTATACAGCCAAAGCTCAACTATAACATAACTTACATAGTTTAGAAAGACTTTTAGTTTGGCACACACATCCGAGATTTTAAAATTGTTCTAAAAGCACTCAAAGGCTCTATAGTTTCAATAATTGATCAAAAAATTTTGTGAGAAATTCAAATTACCTGAAATTTTTTTCCTTGTGTTTTGAACTGGACAAAAATTTAAACTATCCAAAAATTTGAAGTTTCCAAATTTTACTGCATTAAATGTATAAGAAGAAAAATATGAATTATATTTCATGCAGGTAAAAAATGAATTTATTTTAATAGGAAAGAATAGTTTATTAGGATTTGTATCAAAAGTTTATTGAGAATTTTCAAGGTAATTAATATGTCTGTAATGCAAGGCCCCATAAATTGGAGTAGCATGTATCAGAACTCGTTCGAGGATCAGAACATAGATACGCAACTTATTTCCTCTATTTAATGCAGATTTTCTTCAAATTAAGAAACAGAGACTACACATGACTTTTCTGAATTTGTTTCTTATATATGTTAAATGGTGTTTAAAAATGAGATTCTTATCAAGCATGCCACCAAGATATTTGATATGTTTAGACAGGAGTTTTATTTCATTATTATTTCAGTAGAATTTCAGAGTTTTGTATTTTGTGGAGAAAAATATTGCCTCAGAATTAAAGGTGTTTGTTACTATTTCCAACTGCTATACCAATCTTTAAACTAGATAATAAAGATTGCATAACGTTATACACTCAATCTAAGGATCTCAATCTGGAAAAATCTGAGAGAGAATAGTAGTTTTCTAAGAAATAAAATATTACCAATTATTTCACATGGGTCAAATATTCTAAATAAGTTTCATATTTCCTCTTTGAAAGAGTATCTATTCTTCTGGCGGGTTTTAGGGATTGAATTTTTCTTTTCATGTAGGGTTTCATTTTCTTTTAAAAGTAATCTGAAAAGAAAATAATGAAATTAATTTTTCAAAAATGTTGTGCTACTTTTATTTATGACTTCATTCCTTTATAATCATATTTACAAATATTATAGTTATTAAAGGGAAAAAATAACTTAGATTTTGTAATATAAAAAGCATATATTCCATCTATAAATACTTTTCAACAACATGATTAATACAATTCAAAAATATTTTTAAAAATATTCCTTTTAACTCTCCTCAATATTGCAATCTCATGAAAATAAATGAAAATAAAAATCTTTTTTGCAAATGGAGATGTTTTTATGTAAAATTTCAACTTTTTGTCATCAAAGCATCCTTAATTGCACATTAACTATAAAACTTAAGACATGTTTTTAAGATATGCAACATTTTTGAGATATATACCGTAATTTCGCGCGTATAGTCCGCGGACTATCAGTGTTTAAAATGCGAATTTTTGAAGCTGCGGACTATCCACCAGTGCGGATAATACACTGGTTGTTCACGGTTAAAATCGTTGAAATTTAAAAAACAAATTTCAAGTCCCACGTACGTGTTTGCTGGGAGAACTGGATGTCGGAAGATTTACATACTTGTACAAAAGGAGGAAATATGAGACGCGCTTCATACACTGAAGTTGCCGAATGTGTCGATAAATCCTGGAAAAGTGTTAAAGTGTCCACCATCCGAACGGGATTTATAAAAGCCGGGATTGTTAGTGAAAGCGAGGAAATCACCGACAGTGAAGATAGTGATGCTGAAAATGAACTTTCGGACACTCTTCCCGAAAATATATTAGAACTGTTTAATTCTGATACCGATGAATCGGACTTTGAAGGTTTTCGTTAATATAGTAGAATGTGTGATTAATTAATATATGATTAATTAGTAAGCACTGTTTTTTATTTGTATTTAGCGTTTTATAGCTGAAGGTATATTAGTAAGGAAGTACTTTTTTTCTATTTATACTTAGTTCTTTGTTTCTAAAATACATTAATATTGCCGTATTAAAATAACGTAATTTCGGACGTATAGTCCGCGGACTATCTGGTGGTGCAGACTATCTGACGATTTTTGAAACTTTTTTTTATATAAAATCGTGTTTGCGGACTATACGATGGTGCTGACTATACGTGCGAAATTACGGTATGTATGATTTAAAGATATCCACATTTTCTCAGATCATTGATAAATTTCATAGAAAACTCAAATGCATTTGACTTGGTTCTAGTAGATATTTTGATTTACTACAAATCAAAACCCTATTAAATAAAAATTTTAAAATGTTTATTTTTTTTAAAAAAATGAAAAATTAATAAACAGAATATTTTTTATGGCATTCTTAAAAATATTTTATTGTTTCAATTTGGTAGCGTGAAGGAAATCACCACAAAATAACATCAACAATCAGAACAAAAAGTATAAATGATAGGCACAAAGAGGTCGCTTAGAGTTCGAGATAAAAAAAAGTAGTAAGTCGTAAAATTGCCTCAAGAAAATATTTTACAAAACACATAAGTATCAAAACATTAACAGCACATCACAGAAAAACAATGAAAATATTTATCACTTCAGTTTTTTAATTATATGTTAAAACATTAATGACCAGAGACATACAATATCTTTTAATACCCTTATGTTATCATACGATGTCGCCCAATAACCCAGTATAATTGAATGGGTGTTATACAATTTGATTATGGTTATCACACATACACTTCAACTTGCCTGAAAGGTTTTCACTAACAACTTTATTTGCAGCATGCATTCAATAAGTTACAAATAAAATTGAAAAAAATGGTACATAGCAAATTTTCAAATGCAAGACTTTTACGGTGAATTCTTTGTGAATAATTTATCTGACTGTCCAAGCAATGTCCATGATAGTGATTAAAAAGATGTTAGCTTTTCAGAAAATAATTCTGATTCAAATGATACAAATAACAGATGGAAGAAAACAACAGAAAACCTTAGTGATTGATAGTAATGACAGTGAAAATGAACATAATGCTAGAGAAAGATTGTCTGCTTCCACAGAAAAATTGACTGAAAACAACATTTTACAAAACTTAGAAAACTTTACAAATGTGTTTCTGGTGTAATTATTGAATGTAAAAATCCAAAGAGTGTAAGAGAAATAGCACAATTAATTTTCAGTAACTTTTCAACTAGCTTACTTTGCAGATAAAACTGTATCAACAGACAAAAATCTTATAAAAATTATGATAAAACTTAAAAATTAAGATAATGGGCTGATATTACCAATAACATGAGAAATTATCTAATGTTGATAATTTTAATGGAACTAACATGAAAGTCCAAATTGCCAGTAAAAACGGATCAACTCCTACAGAAATCCCCAACTAACAATGTGTTAAAAAACTTATACCTTTTATGAAAGGGGTTAAAATGTTGATTACTCAGTTTTTTCCCCCCTCTTTGTTTAGGTTTTTTTTTTTTTTTTTTTTTTTTTGTTAATGTTTGAAATGCTTCTAAAATTTTTTTAGGAAAAACATTTACAAAGTAGGATTTTGTCTAGAAGTCAAAGGAAAAAAATGACAAAAAAAAAAAAAAATCCTTGCAAATTACAAGACAATTTTAAAATCAAAACTCTTACCCAATCATAAAATGGGGAGATGCCAATTTTTAAAAGATTATGATTGTGTGAAAATCAGTCAAAGGCTTCTACACTTAAAATTTTCAAAATTATGAGATGAAATAATATTTTATGATTAGGTTTTAAAAATGCACAATTATTTATATAAAAAGGAAAATAATTTTTTACGAGAAATCATATTGCTTTTAAGACAATATATAAATTTTTTAAGAAATCATTTACAACTGAATGTTTTACATCTATTATCAAACTAAATTTTTCATATTTATAGATTCACTTTAAATTTCAATTAAACTTTTTAATTAATTTTAATTTTAATCAAACCTTTAATTTCAATTTAATTTAACATCAATTTTGTGAAAATATATCTAATCAAAAAGCTTGGGAGTTTAGGTTTAACACTTATAAGATTTTATAATGGTTACATAAAAAATATTATTACAAATTCACTTTTTTTTTAATTTTGAAAAGCATATACATATATATAAATAACACATACAAATTTTTTTGAACATGAAGCATTTAAAATTAAAACTTTAGTTACATCCTACGAAACATATTAGGTAATTTATACAAAATAATCCATAAGGACAATGCCAATGCTTTAATTTTATTTAAAGAAGATTTTTTTAAAGGCTCCCATTTATCAACCATTTTAAATTCATGAACAGAATACTAATTCTTTGGGATTTCTACAGTTACCTTCTTAAATCAAGAAATAAACTGGAATGTGTACAATAAAATGCATTAAAAAATAAATAATCATAAGAAGCTTATTAACTTTTTCAGTCTATGTACAAAAGTTTTTGTATTTAATTCAGTAATTCATCCATGTGTTTTAACACCTTCAAAGAAAAGTGTAAAGTATCTTTTAAAGCCTACAGAAAAATGTAACTGAACAACACTGGACTTATGTGAATTCTTGGAGCTTTATTTCTGACTCTTCACAAATTGCACTCATAAATACAATAAACTAGATCCGAGAAGAGTGTAAAAATTACATTGGAATTAACATAATGATCACATTGAAGATAGCTGATAGATGAAGCCTTTATTAAAACTATAGTTTCAAATAGCTAAGGGTTTTTTAAAAGCTAATTATCCCTACTTTTTTCAAAATACCTTTTCATTTTATTTTACTTTATTCCAGTTTTTAATAACCTTTCTAAAATAACTATTAACATGCAAATAAAGCATTTTTTTAAATGCACATAATGAATTACTAATTAATAATTATGTGAGTTCCAGGTCACTTCTCTGATAATGAATTGATTTTTAAAAAACAAAGACTTATCAGAACTCCCTTTATCATCAAAAATATATAAATTAATAACAACATTTTTAATTCATTATCTTTTCTTAGTTAATTAAAGCAGCAGTTCTTAAACTGTGGTCTGTGGACCCTTGAGGGTCCCCAGTGCCTTTCAAAGGGGTCCACAAAAACCTCTCATTTAATGTTAAGATTTCTCTCTTTTACAGATTTTGAAAGACTTCATGAAAAAACTGAAAGATGTGCCATTCTAGATTAGATCACTGAATTGCCCCCAATGAACCTTTAAACATGTTGGAGGTCAGGAAGGGTATTTAAAATCTCGGCATCCAAGATGACAGGTTGAAGCATAAAGGGGGTGCTGTGGCCATCAAAAGTTTAAGAACCACTGAATTAAAGTATTGGATGGAAATGTTTCAGATTAAGAAATTATTTAATACTATGATTTCATTACCATGTAGATAACAGCATATTACAATGTACTTTTCTTCTTCAAAATGATATTTTTACTGAAATAAAGAGAGGGATTGGGAACTTATCAATTTTTTAAGTTTTAAAAAGACATTACAATAAATAGGTACATGTTTATAATAATAAATATGTTGAAATATTTTTCTACATAAAAAGAATATTCTCTCTAAGATTATCTACTTAATTGTCAAGGAAACATAATGCAGGGGGGAGGGAAAGAAAAGGTATAAATAAGTAAATCCTTCACTGAAACAAAGTAAATTGTTTGCAAATAATGTCAAGCTAATAAAGTAACAGCATTCAAAACCTCTAGAATAGTTACTGATAGCAACACAATGCAAAAGATTGTACTTTGGAAAAGCACATACACGCAACTCTTTTTATATGGTAGATATGTTCCTCAGAAAATCTTGCAAACAACTACTTGCAGAAAATCAACAACTATTCATTGCTACTTGATGACAAGCATACACATTGATTACAAACTGAATTGAAAATGCTATCATCAGTAGATGTATCATATATGTCTAGCACAACAGTGGGTTTTGATCCAAAAAATTTTTGTTCATTATTAATGGCCTTTTTTCGTTTTTTATTATTACAAAGTCTTATTAGCAGCCGTCTTTTTGGTTTCTCAAGTTAATAATATAATTCTTGATATCTTGCTTCTCAGATTATACAGAAATTTTAATGCACGTTCTAGGTCAAGATCATGAGTAATAAAATGTTCTCTGTACTTGTATCAAATTTCAAGTCCTCATGAATTAAATCAGCTGTTACTAGCTGAATTTCACATTCTACTTCCCCAGTATCAATTTCTTTATTATCATAAATTGTCATGAACTTGTTTTAATCGTCCTCATTCAAAGGGCACGAGTCCCAAAATTTTTTTGAAATTTGTACAAGAACAAAAAATTTACATAAAAAATTATTGTTAAATTCGTACATAACATGTTGTTTCAAAATCATGTAAAAAAAAAAAAAAAAGAGTTGAGTGTATATACAATTGGGGCAATTTATAACTAGATGAAAGAGGCAAATATGCTTGAGGCAGTTAAGGGGGCCTGGCACATAATCTTTCAAAAAATTATCAACTATCATTTTTTTAAATATTTTTTAAAAGTTTAAATATTTCTGTTTAAAATGATATATGATATAAGAAAATATGACAATTAGAAGTTTTTAATTTATTTTTTAAATGAAGCTACTCCTTGAAGCGAAGCGAATGAGCTCTGCTAGGAGAACTTGTGCTTACTCATGCAGAAGTTTCTGATGAGCATGAAACCATATGATATTCATTTGGAAAAATTAGAGTGTATTGGGCATACCAAAACGCATATGGGTACATGTCTATTGGATCTTAAAAGCAAAAACAGAGGGGGAAAAGTTAAATTATGAAGAAAGCCTAAATGATCGTAACCGACTCCACCAACATTTTAATATAAAAAAATTCAAAAATACTACAGTATGGCTATTAGGAATAATATCAATGATCTACACAGCATGAAAAGTGCTGTTTAAGCTGTTTATTTTCATCTTCTGTCTTCAAACAAGAGCCCTCAATATGGATTGTGCCCTGCAGTTATAAATTCATGGTGCAAGTTTCAAAAGGCAGAAGCTTAATACAACGAAAAGCACCATGATCATAAACACATACACATGTACCATATAGCATAATGAATTAAATGAAGCCAATTTTTAGAGGTCTAGAAGATCCTACATTATTAAAATGTCTATATGAAAAGATTCAGAACTCCAATGAATCAGTTATTAACACCATAAGGTTAGTAATTAAAAAATCTACATTTGAGGAATTAAAATCTTTAAAGTTAGGTATAAGTATCGCTATTGCACAATTTAGTATGAGCCATGTAACAAAATTAATGATCCTAAAACATTGTGGTATTGAACCAGGTTACAACTGTATGTCATGCTTCAAAAAATCAGATGCACGTAGGATTCATGTAGCCATACAAAAGCATCTTGAGATCCAAAAAAAAAGGGCTAAACTGTTAAAAATAATGAAAAAAAGAAAATTAGAAGAGTCTTTGGTAGAAACAGAGTGTAAAGAAAATGCTTCATATGCTTCTGGAAAGTACTAAAAAAGGAAAGGCTCAAAAGTTACAAATTTTTACTTAAAAGCTTGTTTTCTCAAAACATAATATTTTTCACTTTATGTACCTTTTTCTCAAAAACTAATTAAAATATAATCCTAAAATTTGCAGTGAGCATATTTTTAACATGTATACACATTTTAATGGAGGGAATAAGATATATCTAGAAAACTTTTTCGATGAGGCTTTTCTAAACTAAATTTTAAAGAAAAGAAAATTGGCATTTTAAAAAAAATTAATAATAACTTTAATTTTTAACAAAAAGTACACATAAACTACTGTAAAAATTTCATCCATGAGAAGTAAGTAGTTTCTAAGAAAAAGGTACATAAACTTACGTAATATAACATGGGCTCCTATGGATGTGCCAGACCCCTTTAAGGAAATCACTTGTTCTTCATTTAGGTATAGTCTTAGTTATTAAAATGTGAAAAGTAACACAATTTAGATGTAGATAAAAGATTCCTGCTTATATAAGAATTCCTATGTACACAAAAATAATACATATTTTATTTCATGATATTTCAAATAGGTAAGATTCCATAATAAATATAACTTAATGATAAAGAAATTATTCCACAACACTTTACAACTAATAATCAAACACTTGAACATATACATTAATGAAAACTAAAATAATCAATTAAGTAAATAACAAGATATAACCATTTATTATTTTAACCCATAGATAATAGTCAAGAGAATAGAATAAAGTAACACATGTTTTTATGATTATTTAAATAAAAAAACTAATAAACAAAAAAAAATAGATTTATTGACTTAAAAATTTATCTTGTCCTCTGATTCCAAATAGATTTATTTCGCATTTTAGAATTAATTAATGAGATTTAAGATAGTTAACTTATTCTGAGAAGAGAATTGTATGCAAATGTATATATTCATATCAATTTATTAATCAATTTGAAACAACTATTTCAAAACATAATACACTTTTTTGATGCAGAATTTGCATAAATTTTTTTATGCAAAATAAGGGTTTAACTAATATTTATTTTATGCAAAAAAATTAATAAGTTGTTTTAAAAAGTAAATTTGTTTCATTTTTTTCAAATTATTTTATTTATTAACATATTGCTCTAATGAATTATTTTTTGAAAATAAACTTTAAATAAATATATAAAACACAGTTTAAATGAAAATTTATGGATATGAAGTTTATAATTTTAAAATTTACTACTAAAATACCATTATAATTTAAAATCTATCTACTCTTTACTCTGAAATGTACTGAATCCAACTAGATATGCTAAGATATACAATAGATAAACCACGAGACACAAACTTTACATGCATAAAAATTAATACAATAAGAGATATTTAAACTAAAAACATGTAACCATAAACTATTATTTACTCACAATAACTCTTGATAATTTTTTTTTTCATAAAATCAAGGTAATAAAAATAGATATAATTCATAAAAAGTAAAAGGTTAAAAATATATAGCATAAATGTCAAAATGCTAACAGAATTTTTTTTTTCTTAGAATATACTTTTAATTACACAATTATACATTCATGATTGGCAATTCATAAAATACAAAAAAAAAACCTACCTCAAAACTTTTTCACCGATAACTTTTACAATCATATAATTATCACATTCAGTAGATTTAGAGTTAATTGTATGGCTTCCTTCTATCTTAATCTGTAATGTTTCTCTGTAATTTAGATGAGAAAACAGTAAACTTTATATGAAATTAAACTGATTAGAAAATGTATAATAAAGAACACAAGAGAAATGTTCATAAATTATTTACTTGGAACCTTTACCTTTGCTACATGTAAACAAATTTAAAAATGGAATTTTCAACAGTCTAAAATAATCATTTCAGACCATACATTAATGAAAAATATAATGAAACTTATTAGAAAACATTAATTATTGAATTAATGCCAAACCATATGTTTAATACAAAACCATACTAATTGTGACTATAAAACTATCCCACTCTTCTAATAAAAATTACAAAAAGAAAAAGGCATATAAACAAAAACTGGCGAAACTCTCATTGTCTAAACTTATTTTTTTCTATTGAAAGCATAAAATTAAGAGTTCTTTGTTACTAAGGCTTAAGAACTATATCAGTTACTCTTTTTTTTCCCCCATTTACATAAACTAAAATTATAAAAGCTGTTTGTGGTAAGATTTATGCTTTTTTTCTTTTTTGCTAATTGAAGCATAATATTAAATTTAAAATTATATTTTCTAGCATAAAAATGGTTATTTTCTCCTTGTTTGGGAAATGTAAAATGTTAAGAATCTATTCTGTCCTTTTATTATGTCTAATTCACAATCATGTAAAGAATGCAATACTTATTAAATTAAAGCAATCAAATGTGTATTATGTTCAGAGTTTGTATCTGTGGCCACAGATTGATTTAAGTATGACAGAATAAACACACACTGGATATAACAACTGCTTTTTATACACCCCTTGAGAAATTAATATATTCTCAATAAATAAATATATCAACAAATCTCATAGCTAACTATGTATAACTTATTTCACACTGCATGAAATTAGTTCTGGAATATCAATACTTTAAAATATATTTAAATAGCTCACTCCAAAAGACAAAAATAAATCATGCTGCATATCTGTCTGAATTTTTGTTTACAAATAGGAAAAAAAAAACGTATAAGCAGTTACATTTTATTTTAGAACTTTAAACAAATAATTAAAATACTGAAAAATAGAAATCGTAATGACATTGTATATCATGTTTATGTTACATATGACATTAAATATTGTTGTGAAGGTGAAATAATCGCTACATATGTTTAATTATCGCGATCATAATCAAACGTAAGAAAACAAAACTCATATTGGTTTGGGCAGAAGCAATGACAAAAATAATCACATAATTAAAAAATTTTAGGTACGTTTCACTAAATACAAAATTTTAATATTTACTTTATTTCCCTTCAATATTTACAGTTATTCGTCAATTTCGTAGACTTACAAAGATTTGTTAAATGAACGAATAATTTATTGTATATAATTTTTCACTGATTTGAACATGAATTTCTTATCAATAAATAGTTTTTTTACGACTACTGGACTTAAAAAACAGATTCTTACGATTATTGAAACGGGAACTGTTCACCAGACGAAACCATTGATTTCCTTGTGGTGCCTAATTTGAAATGACGATAAAAATCCATGGTAATATGAATAAGCAATTTTTTATGATATGCAAATAATGTTCAATATGCAACCGGGATGATAGAGAGAGAGAGGGAAATGTGTTACATTGCAAAGCCAATTACAGACGTGGTAAAGATTTATTTCATTTTTCAAATACAATCATTTCAAGTTTATTTCAATCATTAGGATCTTATTTTTAAGTTTCAAAAATAAATAATTGCAGAGAGACATATGCCTCAAAGGCAATAAACAACTCACCAGAAATGATTGTTTACTGTAAATAGTTATGTATGAAAAACTTAAAAAAAACTTTAAAGGAGCCATAAGCAATGGCACCCGGATGTGGAATTTAATTCTGCCATTCTGAGCGGCCCGGACAGGAAATATAATTTTTAAAAAACTAATAAACTTTTTTTCCCGTAAAGAATGTGAAAATGAAAGTGAAAGAAAAAAAATATTTCAAATGGAAAAAAATAAATAAGAAAAACATTAGAAATTCTGACTAGACCGTTTACAGATTCATTTCTTAATCGATACATATTAACTCAAAAAAAAAAAAAGATGTTACTATGACGTCATAGATGTAATCTGAAGAACATACGATGAAAGACATCATTTAATAAAAAATGAAGAGACAGGGCCGGCTCTAGCAATTTTGCCACCCCAGACAAAAATGAAAAATACCGCCCCTCTCCACAAAGTAAAAAAAAAATTATTGAAAAATATATAAATTGTTCATAAATACACGCCTATAAAACTTGAATAGTTCTTCCAAAGGGAAAAGCAGCATAACAGTATATACATAAATATTTATTAAAAACTAAAACACAAAATAAAACAAGTAACAAAATAAACAAAAAAAATTAGACGTGTTTTTTTCTGACGGATAACTCTGAATACTTTTTGATAAATTCTTTTTAATCAACTTTTTGAGCTATTTCATGTTTGATAGCCAATGTAGTAAAAACCATTTAATCCAACTTGAAAAAGCTGTGGACCATAAGAAATTTTTAAATATTTTAATTTTGAGAAACTCCTCTCTCCGCTTGCTACACTTATTGGCAAAGAAAGCAAAATTCTTGATGAAATTGCAAGATTTGGTGCAAATTCTAAAACTGAAATAAATTTTAGAACTTTTACTGGGCTTTCTTTCTTTCTTTCTTTTTTTGTGTAATAAAGCTGAAACTGATATTATCTCATTTGCTAGATCAAGTGCGTTTATATCTACTGATTCTCCATCTGTCAACATCTTTTCTAAATTTTCATAGTTTTTAATTTTTAATTTATTTAGGGGCATCTTTTAAATCATATGTATTGTAAAAAAATTGAAAACAATTACTATATATGGGTACTCATTAAATTGAATTTGCATTTCAAGGCATTAATTACTTGGTCAATTGTAAAAAAAATTAAAACAACCCTATCTTGCACTTTAATTTAGGAACTGCCACCGGATCATCTCGTGCTTTGTAATCAATATTAACATTTTTGCGTCGAACTCAGTGACGTGGCTGCGTCACCTCAAAATTAGCAGGGATATCAATCTCGCCGGCCAATTCTTTCGCATCACAGAGCATTTTATCAAAAATCACATCCGATCGAAGATCATTAAAAAATCTTTGCAATTTCTGAAGAGTTCCACAGCAGACGGTAGATTTGACTCTTTTGTTTGCAATATCTTGCTTATTAGATTTGTGCAATTTGAGATTTTATATCAAATAATGATGGAGCATATGATCTTGAGTTGTTCAATAAAATTTAATAATCCAGAGGCCTCATCTTTTATAGAGTTGCTAATTTCAGCATTATAAACACTAAATAGAGCATCATAAATACCTCATAGTTGATACCTTAAGGGTTTAATAGCCTCTATTCGGCTTTCCCACCAAGTTGCACTTAATGGTTTTAAAGTTATGCCTTTTATATATTTTAATAATATGTCCCAACAAAAAGTTAATGATAAAAAAATAAATAAATTTTTTGAACTATATTAAAGAAAATTACAGGCTTCTGGATGCCTTTGCCATGTCATTAATGACCAAATTTAGAGAGTGGCTACTACATGGTACGTAAATTGTTCGTGTATTTAACGTCCTAATTCTAGATTGTACCCCTGATTTCGCGCCTCTCATGTTAGCTCCGTTATCAAAGGCCTGACCCCTCATATCTAGCAAATTTAGCCCCAATTTTTTAAGTTTCTCAACTATTAATTTGATAGTCCTTTTACAGCCCATCTTTCAACTGGAAGTAAACAGTAGAAAATAAGAAAAATTAAATGAAATAACAGAATCTCAATACTAAATACAAATATTATACTGGAAATTGCAAAAAAGATAAATCAAATATATATTTAATAATAAATTATGTCAATAAACCAGTCAAATATTTAAATGTGCATGTAAATACGAGGTTTGTAAATTTGAAAAAAGATAAACAACAACGCTTTTTAACAGGCATAATTTTTAATTGTATATAAAAGCAGAATTTTGAAGAACTGCAATTTGCCGAACGCTGCTCTAAGCGAAGTACTTTGTTTTGCGCACATTTGTTACCCTTAACGTATTAATTAGGGCTTCTCATTTCCAGGTTATTTTCTTCCCGGGAATGCATCAAATTTCGAAAAATTTAAAAACAAGGAATATATAAAATTTTATTTTATATATTCCTTATTATATAAAATAAAGAAAATATAAAGTTTTTTCTTCAATTTTTGATTTAGCTTCTACTTATAAATTTTCAGATTTTTAAGCATTTGTATTTGTATTAAAAGTTAAAAATGTATGACATGTAACTTTTAATAAAACTGAAAATGGTTTAAAATAGCGTATCAAATATATTTTCACCCAGCTCCCTGCAAAATTAGTATAATTTTGTGAGGCAGATAGAAATTTTAAAAGCTACCTTAGTATAAATAAAAAAAAATCATTTTATCAGATATTAGAGCTACAAACTTAAAATTTAACAAATATGTTTTTTTTTTGTTCAGCTAATATATGCAGAAAGCTTTTTTTGTTCCATTTGCAATTTACTTAAAATTAACTCATTATAAATATCTTTATCCTTCACAATCTGTATAGTTTAATTTTTCAATTCACCCATGCGAATAACGGGTATATCAGCTAGTAAATAAATAAAAGACACACATCTACAATGAGAAAAATCCAAATTATGAAATTCTGCAGGAGTCATACTAATTCATTGAGACACAAATACCCTAAATATGATATCATTCAAAAATATTTTTAAATCACACATTTTTTAGATGTATTTTTATTTATAGATCCCTAAAAACATTATTTTATGTCTTTTAGAGCATAAGCATTTTTTATCATATCGTATAAATATAGAAAAAGATCTGTATATTTCTTTGAATGGATATCACTTTTAAGGGCAAGAACATTCTTTTAATTAAATTTGAAATAACCTTGTTTTAAATCGACTTCAAAATTAAACTAAGAAAATATTTTTATTTTACTTTGCTTTTCTTTCTTACTCTTAATTATAAATGAGAACAAAATTTTGAGCTCATATGCATCCATCTGGTGCTCAAAACCACAAAATCAAAGAATTTCTGCAATTGAAAGATCCTTGTTTAATAATCTGTCAAGTGAGATTGTTTCACTCTTCTCCATTCAAAGAAAGAATGAATTAAATTATGTTGCTGCAATTCTAAAAGTATGTTTGCAAATTTCAGAAACATTTCCATTTTTCGATTTTTCTTATACAACATGCAAAATGCTTAGAAAAGCGTTGCAAATGTCTCTAGCTCCAGACTTTCCCTGACATAAAAATACTATGAAATTTATTAATAGTATCCTCCTCGAAATCCTAAGTCGAGGTAGCCTAGTGGTTATGGTCAATAGCCTGGGGCTGGCGTGCCATGGGTTCGATCCCTATTGCCATTGAAGGTTCGCTGTGTATAGGGGCTTATGTATGTTAAATTTATCGTTGCTCTAAGTCCTTTCCATTAGAGAGAGTGGGGTATCAGTTCAGGTATCGCCCTCTTCACTTGACCGTGGTTCTAAATTATAAAGTCGCGATATAATTCTTCACGGTAAACTAACTCAGGCAAAGTTTGGCAGTGAAATTTATGTCGAGGAGGCATAATATGAAAGCAGTTTCTCTAAACATATATTTTATTCTTTAAATAAGTAAAGTCAATCTGCTCGCCACTGGAGCACAATTAAGACAATAAGTTTTAAAAAATATAACCCTCAGAAAATAACATAACCAGACTTTGGTTAACTGATTCGAACCCTCTTTCAACTCTCTAACTTCTAATAGATTGAAACATCTTTAAAAAAAACGAAGCAACAAACCAGTTGCACACATCTAATATGCCTTCAGTTGAAGAGCCCAATCATTTCTCACATTTCGTCTGAAACCAACGATTATCTCTCAACCAACCTCGGTCTCCTTAAATACCCACACGAGCCAAGTTAGTTAAATCTACATTGCAGCCGTTGCCAACTACAAATCTCGAAACTCGTAAAAAGGTCGGGTTCGAATCAGTTTATTTACTTTAGATCATGGCGCGGGGTTGGAAAAACTTAAGGACACTTTTTCATAAGAATTCTGATCCTAAAATAATTTTTTTTTTATTGAATCCCCTCCAAATGTCTAACTGTCCGTCGCCAATAGCCCTTGTGTTGCGTTTTAGCTTGATGTTATTACACTATAGCTCTCACGAAATCCTTTCAGGAAGGGGCAAAGAGCTGCTAGGTCCATTAATCACAACATTTTTTAATTAGAGTCACTAGTCTAATTTCAAGCATGGCAAATCATAAGTAAGAAGCAACAATACAAATATGTACAACACCAGTATCGTAAGTACTGAACGTACATACGATATACATCTTAAACAACTGCATTATGAAACAAATTCATTTTTTTTATTTATTAGCATTAAATTAAGGAGAAAGGGGAGGAGCTTGAAGGACGTACATTATTTTCAAAACCTTAGAATCAAACTGGTCATTTCTAAATTTTTTCTTACACTAATTTTTGCTCTGTAAGTGCCCTTTTACGATACTTACAGCAAACCCAGCTTCATATAAATAAGAAATCAAAAATGGAATTGAATATTTCAAGCATTATCAATTAGAAGGTAATATTCATGTGCTAAAGAAATCTGAAATTGTTTGGTACATTCCATGTGCTGCCAAATTTTGCTTTCAAACT